>JAAGAY010144922.1:29777-70226 GCA_011801015.1 Ardeotis arabs | reverse complement strand
ATAGATTAAAAAAAAAAAAAAAAAAAAAAAGAAGAGTCTTGTCTTAAACAAGTTATAAAGGATGGATAGATAATATAGAAATGGATAGAGAGAAATTATCTTGTCTAAAATCTCCCTGTGACTGAAATACCTTTCAAGGCTCACAGAACAATTTGTGTCTTTGGGGAAGGGGGATTCCACTAGACCAGTGACAAGATCATAAAAACGCAGCCTAGGAAATCCAAGACTGACCAGCATTTCCAAGGTCGTACCTAGCTATCATGCTTTCATTTCCAATGTCTCAATGTCGAATACTACTGTACATTCTCTCAGCATACCTTACCGTGATTTCCCCAGTCAAGCACAACCGCACTGACATTGCCTTCCTTCTGCTGCTCACAGACAGTAACTAATGAGATTCTATTCCTATATTTTTATCAGAGAAAAGTAAAACCTCTAGTCCACTTACAATGGCAATGGAATAAAGGATGTATAAAAGATGAAAACAAGACATCCACTGCATAATCAGTGTAATTACCAGTATTTGGAACCTCAGTTATAAAAACATATTTGTGCTGTTTTCAATGTCTGAAAACCACTGAAGCCTGAACAATGTTCTTTCTCCAAACTCACTCCCTTATTGGAATTGCCTACATGCTGAATCACATACTTCTTTCATGACTGAGTACAATTATGTTAATTACAGAGCAGGATGTGGGAGCAAATATTGCCTGCAGTTTCCTTATTTATTAAACTCAAGTTCACTAGGGAATGGTGTTGAGGAGCATAGTCACACATTGACTCTACATATAGGCCCATGAAGAGGACCTTCCTCGGGGTGACCTACCAAAATACATCACCATGCTCTAGATATTTTCCTTCACAAATCCAGCTTCCACCTCTCCACCTCAACCTCATTCAGTGCATACTCATCGTCAGATTTAATATCCCCTTGAAGCCTCTGTAACTACTAAATTGCTGATGAATTGCTCCACAGCTCAAGCATGTAGCTGATGTCCCACATGACATGCTAACAGAGACCTTTGAGGAATATGCTGTAACCAAATGGGCCACGAGAATATCCCTATCCTCAGTCCAGCCCCAAGCCTTGAACTGATGGTTCCCTGTGAATTTCTCAAGAGCAGACTTGCAGCTATTCTGGGAGAGCTGTTTTGTCTTCCTCTTTGACACTTTTCAGCAGTGTAGCACTGAGGCTATGGGAGATCTGTCCATCACCAATGAATATTTAATTCTTTACCAAAACCTCTCCCTGGTGTAACCACATGCTCTATTGGTTAGGTTGTTCCCTTGGGATACACAGGAATGAGAATTAATGACCAGACCCTGGATCACTTGCGAACATCTAAGAGTGTCCAGGGCACAAGCCTTTTGAGTATTTTGGGGTTTGAGAAATGTGGTTTTGGAAAATAGGCATATTCATTACAGGAAAACAAAAAGCAAAACCATAAATATTTTAGATTTGCTCCAGAGCAAATTGGGAATAATAAATTAAATCTTGGAAAGTATCTGAGGGAAAAACAAAAGCAAAACAAAACAAGATAGAAAAATATATTGCCCAGCTCTAATTCAGAGCTCTCTGTCCTGCACATACCTCTACATCACTTTATGTTATTTTTTATTTCTAAATTAATCTTCCTTTGCTCAGGGTCTGAGATCTAGCATCGTCGTCCTACTAATTCAGGCGCACTTCTTCCCTTTCAGGTTTAAAAGCCTCCAGAGGTTAATCAGGACATCTTGGGCAGAAAGCCCCATGGGATTGTTTGAAGACATTTCTCTGACTACGTCGTTTCTTTGTCCTGCACCTATTCACAACTGCAGTCCTTAGGAAAGCTGCTGTGTTGCCTGGCATGCCGACTAACGGGAAAGTGCTGTGCACACCTTTTGGCGCTCTGTAAATGACAGATAAATATTAATATTAATGCAACTTAACAGATGTTTTTTATCTTTAACTACCCTGCTTCCATGCAGTAAATTGCACAACCGTAAAAATGATTGGAGCGAAGAGAAATTTTAAAGAGGCATTATCGATTAATATTTTGGCACGAAGAGCTGAGTAATTCTTGACAAAATGTCTTACTGAATTTATTCACTTTAAATTGCATTCTGTGCTAGTAAAAAGTGACCAGCTGACAGCACTAGAGACAGAACTTTGAGAGACCTATCTTTGCTAGAAATATATAATGTACTTAATGTGGCTTAGCAACCCAAAGTGAAAGGGAAGGCGTGGAAGTTTACAGGTTTTAGACTATCTAGAAGGCCACAGTTAACCAAATATTACTCTATAATCAACAGCCCAAACTATCATCATTGTGATAAGGGGTTTTTTTTTGTGGTTGAGTGAAGAATTTGCTCCATTTAATAAGAAAGCAATTAATGACAGTATGCACAGAACTAGTAGAGTGGGCAGGGGCAGTACAAGCTCCCACAAACACTTCCTAACACACCTTCGGTGTCACACAGAAGGATGATGTCCAAGGATAAAATGGCAGTTTGGTCTTTGTAATTGCCAAGGAAAACCATTAAGAGTGATGGGGTTTTTTTTATCAACATGGGCATTTGCTTTCACACACATAGTTTTCTCCCCAGTTTCCAAAATACACTGGAACTGGTGGGAAATCAAGCTCTAGCTAGCTTAGCACAGCTCAGTAAGGTGTATAAAGCACCCCAATCAATAGTCTACGTGGATTGGGGATGGCCTCCTCACCATTTCCAAATTAAATACGGGTATGCCTCATTATTTTAGCAAGCTGCACCATGTAATGTGACTTCGGTCCACGTCCTTCTAACTGTCCATGGACCATCGCTTGCTTTCCAAATGTCCTACCTCATGGAGGCTCCACATTGTGCACCTCCCTGGAAGAGGGATTTGACCCCAAATGCCTCATGGACATCCTTAGATCTGAAAACCTCATGCCAGTAATATTAGCTGTACATATTGCCCCATTTGTTCCAAAAGAGGTGTGAGACACATCAAGCAACTTTGAGTTGTCTGGGTGAGAAGACACCCACAGGCACTAAGTGTCCTGGAGCTGGCACAGATGAAGCAGCAGTTGGTTCAAAAGCTGCTCTTCCCTTTACAGAGCAGGTATTGTAGTAGCCACAAGTGCTTGACACTTTCCAGAGACTCACCAATGAGCTGGCTCTTCTTTAAGAACCACACAGCTCAGGGCACAATGTTTCTGTGATGTGCAATGGAAAACTGCATATCTTTTCCTTCATGATATGGCAGAGAACACAACATGTTGCACATTATGGGATAAGTGGAACGGAGCACCAACTCCCTTATCAGTTTCCTTACTAATCTGGCACTTGCCAATTGACAAGAAATGAAATTTGGCATAATGTTAGCCTATTCTATCTATTTTGAGCCAATTTACAACTGCAAAATAGAGCACATGTGGTTTCTAAACAGGGATTAAATGTGGGAAAAGCGGTGATCTTTGGACGAGCCCATGAAGGGTGTCTCATGCAAGTGACAAAAGTCAGTATAATTTCCATGAAGAGGTGCCAAACCATCCAGCTCTCTCAAAAGCTGCAAGAAGGTGCATAACCTGAGCTAATAATTGCTTCCATTGTGATAGGACAAGGGGTAATGGTTTTAAAATAGAGGGGGGTAGATTTAGATTGGACATTAGGAAAAAATTTTTCACCATGAGAGTTGTAGATCACTGGAACAGGTTGCCCAGAGAGGTGGTGGATGCCCCATCCCTGGAGACATTCAAGGCCAGGCTGGATGGGGCTCTGAGCGACCTGATCTAGTGGGGGATGTCCCTGCTCCTTGCAGCGGGGTTGGACTAGATGACCTTTGAAGGTCCCTTCCAACCCTAACCATTCTATGATTCTATGATTCTAAAAATGGTGTTCCTATGCAAGTTAAGTGCCATATAAGTGCTTGTATTTCTGTGTAATGCTGTGTTGTACCATGGGTGCATCTTCCTTATGACCTACTGATAAATTGGGAAGACCAGTGGATCACAGAGTTTATAGGTAACTCCTTTAAATGCAGTCAGGGTTTCTGAAAATGCTCCAAAAACATCTTTTGTAAATATTATATCTGGAGGGATGAGAGGAAAAAAGGCAGAGAGTACTGTCTGTCCCACCCTGTGCAAGTAACAGTTCAGCCGAGCAGCCCCTGTGTAAACATTGTCAAATGTTGCAGTTGGAAAACAAAAACACAATTTGGGAACATGAATGAAAGAAAATGGAAATTACAGGCCTGCCTTGCAAAACAAGTTGAAAACAATGGAGTGAAAAATAAGTGGAGAAAGAGAGCACAGACCTAATGATAAAGCAAACTTTTCCAGATGTGAAAATCAATTTTATTCTAAAACTTCCCAGCCTTTTCATTTAGAAAACAATAAAATTCTATTTGTCCCCTGTTCATTTTCTACATAAAATGTCACTAAGCTACTAGCTCTCAGCAACCACAGAAAACGTAATAGGTTAGGACTGCAGCCTTAAAATATGTTAGGGTTTTTTTAATGAAACCAATTTATATCAGTTTGCGCCAGTGAAAGGGCTGAAGCAACTTAATTTAGTTTCATTTTCCACACATTTGTGGTCAAAGCTTGGCTTCACTTATTTCTAATTCAGCCCTGCTTCCACTTGCCTGCCTAAGCCATTTCTAACAGATTTAGCTGGTGACCTCCATTAAATAGCCAGGTGTTTGGCTCTATTAAATGGATAATCTCTTGGTACCTACACATCACCACTACAGCCACCTCCTCATTTGTACAGTTTTTATTTGCATGTGTGCTCAATCAGAGAGCTGAGGACTTTTTGCAAGCAAGGGGAAAAAAATTATAGCCGTAAAACTGACTATTCTTGTAGCTAAAACCTGGCTATCTCTCTGTCAATGATGCATGCAACATCATCATAATCTGAGATTTAAAAATTAAAAAAAAAAAAAAAGCAAATCTTCAGGCCTGATTCTAAAATAAGTAAATAACTTTTTTTTTCCCTTCTTTTTTTTTTTTCTTTTTCCCTGTCTGGACTCCATTTCTTCTCTTCATCTTTCTCCTAATTTAGATCAGTGTGATGTCAGTCAAACAAGCTTTGTAGGAACAGCATGTATCTTGTATTAGAGCAATGGAAATAGCTGGGGGAAGAGGCAGAAAGCTTTCAGGCACGAGTCGTTCTTCAGGCCACTCCAAGGGTCTATGTTCCTAACACTCAAACTCCTACGGTCAGTTCTCAAAGAAGTGATGAAAGACTGAAGTTCCTTTCACCTCTCAGAGGATGTTTGCCTTGCCCATATTCCTTAGAGAATTAGGCTGGGACAATGCGGTTAACTGTTATACAAGTATAATATCTTGCCTTCGGTGTCCCATAACCAGAAAGTTTTGGAAAAAGCTTGATTTCATAGAATCATGGAATCATATAATGGTTTGGGTTGGAAGGGACCTTCAAAGGTCATCTAGTCCAACCCCCCTGCAAGGAGCAGGGACATCTCCAACCAGATCAGCTTGCTCAGAGCCCCATCCAACCTGGCCTTGAACGTTTCCAGGGGTGGGGCATCCACCGCCTCTCTGGGCAACCTCTTCCAGTGTTCTACAAACACAGGCATACCTGATGGATGCAAGTGCCTGTTCAGTGTGTTTGGAAAGACAATGTATAGCATATTTGGCTCTGGTTAGACTGACTTCCTATGTAGAATGCTGTTGCAATAAGAAAAGTGACCATGAATATAATCATTTTACTTTCTACATTTCTTTCTTCTTCAAGGTCAAATTCTATCACTGTATATGGAAAAAGTTGGGTTTTTTTCTAAGAGCAAATGTTATAAACTTCATCAGGGATTTGATTATCTAGATGTCCATCCTTTCTCCTTTGTGCATCCTCATCAGTCATAGAGATTATAAAAAACCTAACATATAAATTACAGTGTTGTTGCTGATGCACAAGGCAGAATACTATGACATCTACCTTGCTGTAGTGTAGCTCCTGCTGAGCTAAAAGTAGTGAGAAGAAAACTAATGCATTTCAGTAAAATCAATCAGAGTCAACATCACAAAGGAGAAGACCATCAAGGGGTGGAAGTTGATGTAGTGCCATAGCTTGGGTTTTTGCCAATTTTTGCAGCTGAAAATCCAGTGCAAGGGGAGGAAGCTACAGATACGGAATTAAATATTGCTTTATCTTATAGACTCTAGTAACACTTCACTAAACTAAATCTGAAGGGACAGTGTAAGGATGTAAAACTGAGGATTTCAATTTTGGCCATTTTGATAGGAACCAGCCAAATGGTTGTAAATTTATACAGTGCAGACAGGGCACACAGATGGCAGACCCACAAATGGCATGAGCAGAAAAGCAATATGTCTGTAGACAAGGTGAAAAGGAGAAGAAGGGAGGTTTAAAAGACAAAGAACCATCCTGATTCTCAGCCCCTCACTGCAAGGATGTCAAATGTGACAGGTTTCTTCATTTGCTTAAATTTATTTGAAAAGTTGAAAATTTTAGACTTACTTTTCTTTGAAAATCAAAACTCTCTTTTAAAACTCTTCCAGTGCCTCTAGCTTTACTGGTAAAATACAGATTGCAGCTTCAGGAATCCCGGTTTAATTTCCCTTCCTGCTCATTTGATCTTGCTTGTCAGCCTTTCTCATCACAGTACAGCAACTCACTTCAATTAAAGCTTCATTAAAACAACATTGCCATAATCACCATATGTTACTTATATATTTTTAAAATATAACTCTTACCAACTGAGTGAAATACAAGTGGGCATCTTATATGTCTATATTATATAGTGTACATATACTATTTATGGTATACTTAAATGTTCACTTTTCTCAGCATGGAGCAGAAGGAATCGCTGAAGTCATTTCTACATCCTGTTCACAGTTACATCCGTTTGTGGTTTCTCACCTTTGCAGTATCTGTTCTGCAACTGCTGTAGCTTTGAATCTCTGAAGGGCTCAGGTAAATAGCAGTTGGGAGGGGGAAAGGATGACAAGGACAAAAACCTCCAACTTCCTAAGCTGAATAAAAGAATTCTTTTGATCTCAAAAATATCAGGAGGCACAAGACTGCTGTCAAACAGCACTAGCTCATGTTGACCTAAGTCTCTTTCAGAAAGCCATCTGTACAGGTTTATTATCCGCAGGGCTCAGTATTGGGCCCAGTTCTGTTTAATATCTTTATCAATGATCTGGACGAGGGGATCGAGTGCACCCTCAGTAAGTTTGCAGACAGCACCAAGCTGGGTGCGAGTGTTGATCTGCTCAAGTGTAAGAAGGCTCTGCAGAGGGATCTGGACAGGCTGGATCGATGGACCAAGGCCAATTGTATGAGATTCAACAAGGCCAAGTGCCAGGTCTTGCACTTTGGTCACAACAATCCCATATAACGCTACAGACTTAGGGCAGAGTGGCTGGAAAGCTGCCTGGCAGAAAAGAACCTGGGGGTGTTGGTCGACAGCCAGCTGAATATGAGCCAGCAGTGTGCCCAGGTGGCCAAGAGGGCTAATAGCATCCTAGCTTGTATCAGGAACAGTGTGGTCAGCAGGAGTAGGGAAGTGATTGTCTCCATGTACTCAACACTGGTGAGATCACACCTTGAATACTGTGTTCAGTTTTGGGCTCCTCACTGCAAGAAAGACATTGAGGTGCTGGATTGTGTCCAGAGAAGGGCAACAAACCTGGTGAAGCATCTGGAGAACAAGTCTTATGAGGAGTGGCTGAGAGAATTGGGGTTGTTTAGTATGGAGAAAAGGAGGCTGAGGGGACACCTTATCTCTCTCTACAACTACTTGAAAGGAGGTTGGAGTGAGGTAGGTGTTGGTCTCCTTCTCCAGGTAACAAGAGATAGGATGAGAGGAAATGGCCTCAAGTTGCACCAGGGGAGGTTTAGAATGGATATTAGGAAAAATTTATTCACCAAAAGGATTGTCAAGCATTGGAATAGGCTGCCCAGGCAAGTGGTGGAGTCACCATCCCTGGAGGTATTTAATAGATGTCTAGATGGGGTGCTTAGGGACATGTTTTAGTGGTAGACTTTGCAGTGCTAGATTAATGATTGGACTCAATGATCTTAAGGGTCTTTTCTAACCTAAATTATTCTATGATTCTAAGGTAATTAGTTTTCAAAAGTACTATGTGCTAGTGATAATGGCATCCAGTATCCATGACCTTGACTGCTCTGATACTTTTCAGGTCTTCAGTTCTCTCTTCTGTTTTTCTGTCATCATTATTATGCAATCCAGAGGGCAAGAAAGGCAGAGGAACTTGTAATGGGATGCAGTCTGTGGGATGGGCAGGGCTTTCAGCAGTTGCAATAACCACACCACAGCTCTGCAGTCTGTCCTCACCAGCAAGTCTAAGTTGGATATTGTGGCAGCAGTGCACTAGGCATTTTGATGACCATACAAAACAATTCTCACAGCAGTGAACTCTAAATGAAAAGGAGACGGTGGAAATTACTGGGATTTTCTTGGTATACCTCTCTAAATAGCCTGTGGTTATGTGCAGATGGACCAGCTGATCAGATCATACATTTCATATGATGTAAAAGACAGTAATGACATATGATAGAGACGTTTTCAATCCACTGTTTTTATACTTGCATTTATTGTTCATTTTCCTGGAGCCTGACTGAGTTTGAATCAAGAAAATGACTCTGGTGCATTACAGACAGGGAACACTTTCAGATTCAAAGCTCCCCAAAGTGTGATGGTCCTATGGCCCCAGGACCCCGGCTCAGACCTTTGTGTGATAATGTATCATTCCTAAAGCTCAAAGGCACTCGGGGCTGGATTGGGCACTCAATTAGGACACAAAATAATATTTATCTCTATTTTCCTTTTTGCCCAAAAAGGAAACATAAATGTTACATTGCCATGAAAATGTCAACTGCATTCGCCGTTTAGAAGCCATTTGTTCAAGTTCAAATGCACTGCCAGTCTGGGTTCAGAAACAGTTAATACGAAAGAGTTATACTTTTTTTCTTTGCTGATGAAGGTCATATAATACAGTCCCAACTGCATCCTGCTGGTCTTCCGAAGATTCAGTAAATGACACATATGAATTACTCTACTGCTAAGAAAAGTAGATAAGCATTGGTTTTTTTTATAACCTGATAACTTGCTCTTCCTCCTGCTGAAAACTAATATTATGTGCTGTACCTGGATTCTTTGCTCGTATATGGAAAGATGCATTTTATTCAAAGCAGAAATTTCCAAATATTTCTAGGGTAGCCAAAGACAACATATATATATGTGAGGAGGCAGAGAAAGAAAAAGTAAAAGAAAAAAAAAAGGGAGAAAATAACAAGTATATAAAATCTGGGAAAACTAGTCCTTGATTTATTTGCTGTAATTGCATTTAGGCACATGTTGTTAGTACTTACTGTTTGTGTTCCAAATAAAACACTAATAGATAAATTAACACTTTGCGTCTCTTACAAAAATGTATTAAACAGATGAACAAGGTACTTACTAAGGCAACAAAGCTAATCAAAACTGTTCTCCAGATTATCTTTACAACGCTTAATGTTATCATTTTTCTTTTACATAGTGCTTCACACTTGTATCAGTGCGCAGCACCCTGCAAAGCTTCACTCATGCAGGAGCCATCCATAGAAGCACAGGATAATTCAGGCTGAAAGACACCTCAGGAGGTTTCTAGTTTCTAACCCAACCTCCTGTGAAAGTAGGGTCACCTATGAGGTCAGTGAGGTTGCTCAGTGCTTTCTCCATTAGGATCTTGAAACCCTCCAAGAAGGGACACTGCACAACCTATCTCCGCAGCCTCTTCCAACATTTGACTATCCATATGGGGAAACGGTTTTCCTTAGATACTGTCTGAACATGTCTTTTTCAGTTAATGTCTGTAGTTTCTCATCCTCCCACCATGCATCACTGTGAAGAACCCAGCTCAGTCGTCTTGATGATCCTCCCAACAGATATAGCAAGCTGCTATTAGGTCCCGTCAAAGCCAACCCTTTTCCAGGCTGAACAAATTGCATCCCACACCAGGCTCCAGACAAGCGCTCCTGCCCTGACCATCTCAATGGTATCTCCTGAATTTGCTCGATTTGATCAATGTCTTGTACTGAGGGTCTCAAACCTGGATGGACTATGTAGATATAGCCCAATAAGACTTAAGTAGAGGGAGATAATAACTTATCTCGACCTCCTGGCTGTGCTCCTGCTCACACAGCCCAAGACACCTTCTTTGCTGCCAGGACATACCACTCGTTCATGGTCAGCTCACTTTCCACCAGCACCCCAGGGCCTTTTCCCTAGAGCTGCTCCTCAGTCAGTCAGTGACAGCATGTTCTGTTGCAAAGAATTTCTCTCTCCCACGTGCAGGACTTTGCATTCATCCTTGTTGAATTTGGCAGATTCCGATCAGCCCATTCCTCCAGCCTGTCCCAGTCCTTCTGGACAGCAACCCTGTCCTTGAATTTACCAACTGATCCTCCCCTGATTTGGAGTAATTTGGACCGCACTCCATCACCTTTTCAATGTCATTGACAAAGATGTTAAACCTGACAGGTCTCAGGACATCCCCATGTGGCAGTTTGCTTGTTACAGGTCTCCAGGTAGACGTTGACCCATTAACCACTACTCTCTGAGTCCAACCATCCAGCCAGTTTTTACCCATCAAGTTGCCCTAACTTGGATACAGAAATACTGTATCCAAGAACGACTTGCTAGAGTTGAGGCAAACGACATCCACTGCTCTTCTCTCACCCCCAAATCCAGTTATTTTATCATAGCAGGCAATCAACTTGGTCAGGCATGATTTACCCTTGGCAAATCCGTGCTAACTGTTACCAATCACCTCAGAGCACCCATCACTGAAGTGGAATACAAAAGTGTTTACAACTCCTTCCTCCCTTGAAATGAAACACGACAGTTTTACAACACATCCAGCAGCAAATGCTCCTTTATGGCGGCATTAATATATCTAGAATATGAGATCTGCAGATTTTTGCCTTTGCCTACATAGCCACCCAAACCGTGTCAAATAAGGTACTCACATTTTTTTTGCTCACCCCTCTCATCCCACAGCCTCTAAATACAAACTGTTTGTTTTTAGTTTTTAATATGTTTCTTGTTTAGAAACAAACTGTGGTTTAATATAGGGTGGGAGGCTTTTTTCTTTTTTTTTTGCACAGGAGAAAGATCAGATGCCTCTCGCATTCAACTGTTTAATCCACAGTTAGAGTCACTGTGATAGGAATAAAAGCCCATCACAACCCCGCCGCAACTCTGAGTTCACAGTTCAAAAAGGGGTCATAGAAAGACAACAAAGGGAATAATCGATGTAAATTTGACTCTGCACTTGAAGACAGGCTTTCATCAGAAGGCTGAGAAGTCAGACGGAAAACAGAGTTAAAAGGAGAATTGCACAAAAAGCAATGCAGAGCGACTGAGGAACAGCTCTTAAAACTGGGTTAATCTCACTTCTCTTTCTCCCATTGAGAAACTATGATACCAATTTAAATGAAGGCTTCAAAAGCCTTCATTTGGGTGCCAAGTGAAGAAAAGTAAGCATTGAGAAATATATGATGAGTACAGGGAATACAATCCAAAACCTCAGGAATGTACTACATGAAAAAGTAAGCATCTATTCCATTGAAAACTGTGACACCACAGCATCAGGATGAGATATCCATAGTGTTTTCTTAGCAATGTATTGGATAAGAAGTGGTGGGGAACAGCATGCATCTCGGTAGCAAGCCCTCAGGCAGGAGCAAGAGGAAACGGATCAAGGGTTTAATTTTGGGGCTCAGTTCAGATGTCTAGGAGTGTAGTGCCATTTGAAAGAATTTAGGGCATCCCACCTGGCCTCCAAGTGCTGATCCAGAAGGACACAAGTCTACACTAGGTCCTGTATCTCATCTGACACAGATGGATATAATTTTGGATATCGTTAAACTACTGAAATATCTCAAGCAGCACTAAACTTTTTGTTTAGTGGCTGAATTGATCTTTAGTGATCTTTAGCCTGGACTGCTCTAATACTTGGTATCCCCAGTTTTCCAAACAAACTAGGGAAAAAAAACAAAACCCACACACTCAAACCACTAACCAAACAAAAAATAACACCAAAATCCCAACAGAAGTACAGGAAAAAAACCCAAAAGCTGAAAATACAGCGGAAGCCTAGAACAAGGATCCAGCGGCCACATCAGCACAAGTCAGCTGCACAGTGGTCCAGCACTGCTCTGCAATTGTTCTGAGAATTACATTGTTACAGCACTCCCAGCACAGTTTTGGATTGGGAAAAATAACACTTTCCCAGATGTCTCCTGAGCAAAGTCAAAATGTTAATATAAATCAGTAACCAGTGCAAATGGGTGTATAAGTTGCAGCCACTCTGTTTTCTTGCAGCCATCCTAAAAGGACACACACTCAACTACAAAGCATATCTTTGGAGCCAGAAAACAGTCCCTACCCTATGTTATTTACTCATAAAAGTGTAACCAAGAAGCCTGGTGGCTATCTCCTGATGTGTTACAGGTTCCTTACATGACCTTTGACATCCCATTAGCTGCCTGTAAACCAGAGCTGCGTATACTCCTTCCTTCTCTTTTGAGTGTCTAGTCTATTTAAACTGTGAGTTCCCTCAGGAGGAGATTTTCTTTTGTAATATATCTACCATAATGGAGGTCTAGCTATGGAGGAAATGGAGAGAAAATGAGCATTTCTGGTAATCTGTATGATGTGCACAGAATACAAACCTTGTTCTTTCTTCAGCTCCTCTAAGAGACATATCTCCTATGAATTGCAAAAATATCATTCTGCATCAGAATCATAGGAAGCTTTCCATGGATTGTCACTCCAGTACGCCTCAGAACTCCATTATCTAAGCAAATTCATCTTGCAATTCCCCCAAAATCTGAGAAACCATGCATACAAAACAATCTTGTTTCCACTGTACTGCTCCTCTGTTCTGCTCCAATAAAAATCAACACTTTATCTTTGCTTCTTGTCCCTCAGACACTGGAAGTCTCTCAGAAATCCTATAAAGACTTCAAGGACCTTGCTGGACCATTTACATATAATATTCCTTTAGAGATGGGTAAACTGTGGGATTTAAATGACATGAGGACATGCAAGCTACTGACAGACAATGCATACTCTAGACTCATTGTCTTATCTACTAGTGTTTATTTCAAATTTTTTGAGGAACATTTCCTTCATCTTTGCGGAATGAGTTGGTGACTTCAGCTGACCTCCAAACTGCCACGTACTGGCCCAAACTCTACAACAAAATGTTTCCAACAGCAGCCAGAGCTTTCATCTCGGCTTGAACTCAACTGGCTAAAACCCAGCCCTTGATGCTTTTGCCTATGGTAGGATGTACTTATCCTGTGTTTAAGGAATAAAGTTAATTAATTTTTAGACCTTGCTGAATATGAGAACCTTCTCTTTATTGTTGGCACTATTTACTATGGATCTTTAAATGCTTTTCTCCAATGACAAAAACAAACAAAAAAAAACCCCACAGTTTTAGCTGAATAAGACATTTGCTAATGGTGGTACAGGATCTGGAAGCATTACAGCTAATTGAGCTTACTGTTCATAGAGTAGACACACAAAGGTCAGGTTGTCTTAACAGCTTGTAGGCTGTCAAGCTGTATTTGTTCTTGATTACATATATCAGTCCTTTCCACCCCAAGCAGTAATGACTGAAGTGTACCAAGCTCCAAGAATCCTACTTAAGAGCCAATTCTTTTTTTTGCTCTGGTAAAACAGACTTAAAAAGGCAGGCAGCAAATATCAAGTACACCTCAATCGCCAAGTAAGAGCTGTGTTTGCACAAAGAATTAGACACACTCTTTTGTGTTACATTTCTAAAAAAAAAAAAATTTTTTTTTTTTTTTTTTTTTCCATGAATTCCCACAGACTGGGGATGAGAAGGGACAATTGGGTCATCTCTTTTAATCTACGCTGTCTGCCTTTGCATCATGCATCAGGTATAAATCATTTCCTTGGAGAAAGCTATCATTGAGTAAGGCAACCACCCTCAATTTGAACACATCAGATGAAAAACCTGCTCCTCCTTTAGTAATTTCCAAGACTTTTTCATTGCCCTTACTGTTAGGAGTAATGAAGTAAACGTCTTCCCTCCACCCAGAAGGTATCTGGCTCCAGTTTTTAGGCACTGATTCTTCTTACGTTTTTTTCTCTGCTACATGTGAGGCCCCACCTGGAGTACAGCATCAAGCTCTGGAGCCCCCAACATAAGAACATGGACCAGTTGGAGAGGGTCCAGAGGAGGGCCACTAAGATGCTCAGAGGGCTGGAAAACCTCTCATGTGAGGACAGGCTGAGAGAGTTGGGGCTGTTCAGCCTGGAGAAGAGGAGGCTCCGGGGAGACCTGATAGCGGTCTTCCAGTACCTCAAGGGGGCCTACAGGAAAGGTGGGGAGAAATTCTTCAGTAGGGCCTGTTGTGATGGGACTAGGGGTAATGGTTTCAAAATAGAGGGAGATAGATTTAGATTACATAAATAGTAGGAAAAAAAAATTTACAATGAGAGTTGTAGAACACTAGCCCAGGTTGACCAGCGAGGTGGTGGATGCCCCATCCCTGGAAACGTTCAAGGCCAGGTTGGACGGGGTTGTGAGCAACCTGATCTGGTTGGAGATGTCTCTGCTCCTTGCAGGGGGGTTGGACTGGATGGCCTTTGAAGGTCCCTTCCAACCCTAATGATTCTATGATGATAAGTGTGAATGTAGGAATTTACAAAGAAGGTGTCTAAAGTCAGTGAGATAAATTGCACTCACGCGATAGTAGTCAAGGGAGTATATACAAAGATATAAGTCTCTATTTATAGTAAAATAATAACAGGTAAACAAAAATAACAACAGGTAAAAAGAGAACACCACAGTGGTGAGATTCAATAACAAAGTTAGGCATTCTTAGGAAATTCTTCTTCCCTTTTACTATAGTACAGATGTGGAGAGACTCATCCCCTAAACTAGGCAACTAAATGAGATGCTTTAGCTAAGAGGTAATTAATCCTCATAGATGTAACATTCAGAATCAGGACATATCACTGGCAATCAACAGCATTTATTCCACTCATGTTTAAGCCACAGTTTCTTTGGGGCCCCCTTCTGGAGCCCAAAGTCCCTTCTGAAGCCTTCGGAACCCTTAAGCCAGACTGATCTGGTAATTCAGTCTCCACAGTTGCAATTACTACGTTTATTATCTTCCCTTGCAGGGCTGGAAAGGTATTATTTAGCTTTAACTTTAACTTGAGGGAACTTTAACTCCTTCAAATTGTATGATAAGCTGCCCCTTTCTTGAGCTATTTCTGTTCTAGCCTGACAGAAACAGTAACTAAAGTGCAGGTCTATTGATTAAATATCCTTATTTTTTCCCCCTGTAACAGCCTAAGGCATTTAATCAATATGGCAATGCCCCATAACACGGACCAAAGGCACAATATCCAGTGATCATAAACTGCCTCAAAGTAGTGGTGTAAAGTGATTTTATGAGCTGACACCTCCTGAAATGTCCATTCGTAATGGAATAGATACATACATTTCCTTCTGCAAGCCAGTTACATAAAAAGAACTAAATATTGCAGAGAGCAGCTGTATAGTTTCAGCTTGACAGAAAAGCCCCCTATGATATTATGATTTCACATACATCAAAAGGACACAGATTTTGCAAAAGTACATCTATACAACATGTCGTATATTTCCTGAAGGTGATGCACAAATACATCCCAAGAGAAGAACATGGCAGTCTATCTAACATACTTATATGGATCCTGCTCCAATAACCCCTGAGCTGCTCACAAGATTATTTTTTTAAATGTAATTCTCCTCTCAACCTAGAGTAGTATATTTACCATCAGGAAGGTAGACCTGACCTGTGTTGAAATAGTTTGTCAGTGAAATAATGCCACTTATGGCCATTATTCTTGGGGCTATGCAGATACTGGTGAATACTTAACTGCAGATACACTTGTATTAAAGCAAACAAACAAACAAAATAAATAATAGCACTAGTTGCTTCACTTGGGAGACCACTAGGTACAGAAAGTACATGGTCTGTGGCTATGAGTTATATTTCACAAGGGAAATATTATCAGTTCAACCACCTATTCCTCCACACATTTCATTTGCCTACCTTCAAACAAATATAAGCATACACCAGAAGCTTTATTGACAAATCTTTCCCAAAAAAGGTCTGCCTCATGTCACTAAGGTCAAAGAGTCTGTAGCACAGAAATTATTTGAATGAAATCTTCAAAATTTACCATGGAACTGTTGATCAGTTTTCCCTTGTTTGCCATTTCAAAGAATACCTATTAGACCTCTGTAGGCAGTATTATAAAGCGAAAGAAATAATAGAAACAGAATAGTGGCAACTGTTACAAGTGAAGGTATCTACGAATGAAAGACCATTTTTACTTTTTTTCACTTGGTACACGGTAAAAAAAAATAGACATTTGTAGTGGCAGTGTTTAAGACCATTGTCCATGTGGTAAGAATTTTAAGTGGTCAGAGGGCATAGTCTTTTGTCAATGTCCTAATTGCTTGGTGGGAGTTTGGTAACTGAGACAAAATTCAGTGGTCATCAGAAAAACTCAATATTAATCAGCTTAAAGCTCCTGAAAATTAAAGGTTCAGTTAATTTCTATTGAAATCTTAGGACAGAAGCCAGATGTTTAGCTGGAAAAGCAAGATGTAATTGCTGGCTTACAGGTCTCTTGTGAGATCTTTGGAAAGTCATCTTAGGAAATCCAAGGTGGCAGTCATTGGAGCTAGCATATCCCAGTAGTTCAGTGGTACACAGAGATACCAGGTAAACTGAGGCAGTAGGACAGCTATGTGAGAGACATAACAAGGTAAGAACATCAGGCATTTCAGAAAAGCCTAGTAGCTTTGGCACAATGGGTTGCGCTAATCACAGAATAATAGAATCGTTAGAGTTGGAAGACATGTTTAAAGGTCCCCTAGTCCAACTCCCCTGCAAGAAGCCAGATCAGGTTACTCAGAGCCTCATCCAACCTGGCCTTGAATGTTTCCAGGGATGGGGCATCCACCACCTCTCTGGGCAACCTGTTCCAGTGTTCTACCACCCTCATTGTAAAAAATTTCTTCCTAACATCTAATCTGAATCTATCTCCCTCTATTTTGAAACCATTACCCCTCATTTTATTATAACAGGCCCTACTGAAGAGTTTTTCCCCATCTTTCCTGTAGGACCCTTTAGGTACTGGAAGGCCGCTATCAGGGCTCCCTGGAGTCTCCTCTTCTCCAGGTTGAACAGCCCCAACTCTCTCAGCCTGTCCTCACAGGAGAGGTGCTCCAGCCCTCTGATCATCTTTGTGGCCTCCTCTGGACTCTCTCCAACTGCTCCATGTCCTTCTTATGCTGGGGGCTCCAGAACTGGACACAGTACTCCAGGTGGGGTCTCACCAGGGCAGAGTAGAGTGGCAGAATCAGCCGCCTCGACCTGCTGGCCACGCTCCTCTTGATGCAACCCAGGATGCGGTTGGCTTTCTGGGCTGCAAATGTGTATTGTTGCCTCATGTTGAGCTTCTCATCCACCAGCACTCCTAAGTCCTTTTCCTCAGGGCTGCTCTCAATTGCTCTCTAATCTTGCTAACCTGCCTCTAGTACAATGAACATGGGCATCTGCACATTGACTTGTGTTACAGAGTGCAATTTAGGTTATGGCAAGCCAAAAGGTTCATTTTGTGAGATTCATCTCACTTGACTTTAGAAGTCTAAAAACCAAGTGATTAACCAAATTAATTGTCCTCAAGAGGGCAAGTCATTGCACCCTGAAGCAGATCTTTAAAATGGGGGAGGATGACTCACCCTCTAAAGACACTGATCTCTCTTAAGTGTTTAGGAAGCAAAGCTTCACAATTAGTTTAGCATAGGTTCAGAGTGAGACACACGTACCCAACCTAGACATCCTCAGCTGACTTTACAGTCTGGAGGAGGAAATAGGTTTACTAAGACAGCCACTCACTTGATTGATAGATTTTAGAGGTCTGCTGTAGGATGAGATTAATTTGTAGAGCTTTGTAACAAAGGTATTAAGACAGGTTTGAAAGACGTATGAATGGAAATTTCTGTGTGTGACAGTACCACAGCAAACATTAGAGGAAGGATTACAGAAATGGCACTTATTGATAACCAAGGACACAACGAAAAATAGTCAAAGTGATAAAGACCAGTGAGTGTGTTCTTATACCAAAAAAGACTTTCTGAACATTGTTTTTTAGAGGAACATGAGACATAGCAAGGACTTGAGGTAGTGCTGTCCGTCCCATCCCACGCAAGTCATCCTGACTGGACTACTTGACGCACACATCTCAGTGATTATGGTATTACGGTTACACAGATTATGATATGTGGGTGTGTGAGTGTGAGTAAAATCTATGAGACAGTGAGTATGAGTGAGAGTGCGTCACTGAGATCAATTTTGGTTAAAATAAGTAACAAGTCCATGATTTGTTCCACTGATTTCCTACAAATTGTGCTGTGAACCTGCCTATTTCTGGCCCCTGATTGCAAAATAAGAATAGGTAACCATGTCAGATGGAGACACCTACCTGAGTATGTCTGCTTTTGGCCAGGTTAACACTATTCTTCCTCCAAAAAAAAAAAATCATCTTAGGTGAACCCCAACTTATAATTATTCTGAAGGAAAATACTGGTTTTAAATTTTGTTCAAGGTAATTTTCCTGTTTTGTATTAATGTTAGCACATAGTAGAAACATCCAGCTACTGCATGTGAGAATGGGGGGACAAAGGCACATAGACTTAAAGAGATATGACAGAAAACCAGCACTCTGCTTTTAAAGGGGAAAAAAACCAATTGAATTTACTGTTCTCAGAAGCACAGCAAGGATAGTACATAATGCCGTGAAAGTATAAATTTATAAAAATCTGATCAACTGAATGACATTTGCAAGAGTGCTGCCTTCAGGGGAGTTCTGAGTTGTTAAGGCCTCTGGTAGCCTTTAATGAAATACAGTTCCTTGTAATTTAATCTGATGCACCTGAAAATTAAAAGCTTTAGCACTTTTGGGGGATGGCTGTTGCTAGTTACAGCAGGTGAAGTTCTGCTTTCACTGCCCTGAAGATACAGTTGGAGTAAGTACCGATTTCAGCACTTAGTCTAGCTTTACTAAAGTGGAGGAACCTGGAGCCAAATTTGTTACAGTGAAGTAGTAACTTAAACCTCCTCCTCTTTCTTCATTCACCCTTTCCTCCAAAAATCCAAAAACCAACCAAAAAACAACAAAGTAAAACAAAGCAAAGGAATGAAGTATCCTTGTTGCTTGGATTTATTCCAGATTGAAACTGGGAAACCTGAGACCAAAATTTAGCCTTGTTCAGCTCTATAATTACAGAAACAGTCCATAGTTTGGCTTGGTCACCAGATCTGGACACATATCAGCAAACACCTTTTCAAATAAAGAGAAAGAAATCCTTTCAAAGTAAGTTTGTCTCTTCTGGACCATTCTTTGTTGACTGGAAATAGTCAGACTTTGGTTTTTAGATATGATTGTAAATGCAAATAAGAACAGGCAGATACAAATATGGAATTCGTGCAAGGAAATAAAGGAGCCGCAGGATAAAAGAGAAAGTAGTAATTCTTTTAATCCTACTAAGAGCCTGATTAATGCAATTAAAGAAACTTACATTTCAATTAGGCTATGTTTCAAGCTGCTTTACTCAAAGGCACTTCTCCCTGTGGTACCACCCTTTAGCGTACTAGATATGACACTGAATTTTGCACTGGTAGTACAATCTTTCTGTCCCACTTAATCCAGCAGGAATTAAGTTCTTTCATAGTTTTCATAATTTGGGCCTAAAGGATTTAGAAATGAAGAATAGATATAGGTGGGATATGTCATAAGGTCAGATTTCTTCATTTAAGGGAAAAAAAAAACTCCAACATCAGTGATCTTCTGTTTGGAGGCTGCAAAGCAAGCAAAGGAACAATTTTCAGGGAATGCCAAAATAGGCTTGTATTCGGTCTGCCAAAAAGCACTGTGAAATTTTTATGGTTTCCTGTTTGTGAAGAAAAGGGTCGTGTGTCCCGTTCCCCAGAAAGAGAAAGGAGGATTTGCTGAGGGTCTAAAATCAGCCTTGATAAGCCAAACACTTGTCAGTGAATCACGGCTGTGACAAGGATTGGTGTTGGTGTGCTGAAGGGGCAGCAGGCGCCCAGCTTAAAGAAGAGGAGACAGCTGCCTGCTTTGCTCAGTGAAACCCTCAGGAAGGTGTCAGGGGAAAATGCAGATTATTGTCTTGCATTATTTGCAAAGGTCATTGACGAACTATGAAGAAATGAGTCAACTGTGCATGGAGAGGGAATAATTCAGCCTGGATTAATCCTTTGTCCACTAAGACCCAGAAACACCCCATATCTGCAGAAAAAAAAATGCCTTGCATTCCTAATTCAATTTGGCACTTCGGATAATGTTCGGTAAAGGATGTCCTTAATTTTTCATGACTGTATGGAGCACTGGAAGCTCCTGAATTGCACTTTCCTGTGAAATTAAAAATGAAATCTAAAAGGCAAAATATGTTGACTTTCAAATTACCATCCTCGAACTCTCCCTAAATATGGGGTAAATATCTGAAGAACCTCGCTAAAGAAAGAACAGGAAGTGTTGATTGTGAATGTGAGAAAAAAAGCTTAAGTGAGAAAATGGTATCAAGGAACTTCCTTCTTCCTAAGTCCTTCAAAAAGACACATTTTGCTGTTGATTCATAATGTTCATTCCTTGGTTTGAGGTAGATTTGAGAGTAAAAGAACAAGGGGAAGGTAGCTTTTCACCCTGAAAAGCAATTTTCTGTTTGGCTGGGAAAAACAAAAAAAAACAAAGAAAGAAAGGAAAGAGTGAGAAATAAAGCTATGTACAAGTTCAGCCCAAGAGACCTCACAGACCCAGGAAAGAAAAATTTTAAATGAACCACTGATGCATTCTGACGGAGAATGCTATGGAGGAGAAAAAAAGAAAAGAAAAACAAACAAAAAGGAGTGAGCTTTAGTGGAAGACTGGCTTGTCAAGTGCAGCATCTGCTGCTGTGGAAGCGGAACAAGAATTACATGGGTTACTTCATACTCAGTGCTTCTGGGTACCGGATACTCACCAGCTGAGGTCATGAAGATATCTTCCCAAAGGGCACGGTCTAGTCATGGATGTGTACATGTGAATCTCACTGGATTTTCATTAATTTGTCCAGAAAAGAGCATTCCATAAAGGAATTGAATATATTTGCTCATGTTAGATAACTTAAAACTGTTTATAGCAGAGCTGAGGCAAAAGTGTGCTCAAGTAAATGAAGAGCTACTAGTGTCAGTCATTCCCTCCTCCCCTGACCCGGAGATGATAGGAGTGGCTAAACTTTTTAGGAAACAGCTCTTGACTTACAGCAACAGTGGCAATGAAAGAAACATAGCATCATCCAACACTTGTGTGGTGCAGTGATTTAGGATTTGGGGAAGGTTATTCACCACAGTGCTTTAATCTGCTTGTGTCTGTGCATCAACAACCAAATCTTGTTTCCACAATGGTACTGTTCCAGTAATTTCCAACCAGACCCTCCAAATTTCTGCCATGGTGCATGTGGCGGGACAGTGTCCCATGCCACTATGCTGTTCTTTCTGCGTCGTCTGCCTTCATACAAAACTTGCATGATAGACTTGCTTCTTTCTTCTGCTTTCTTTCTGAGCATCAAAGGGTCACAGGACCTGTACGTAGACAAATGGGTTTGGAAGGGACCACTCATGTTTATAAAAACGTTTAGTAAACAAGATCTACTGTAGATGGAAGGCTTAGGAAAAGACTGGAAGAAAGTATGGCCTAGGGAGACAGGTTAACTGCCTATAAATACAAAAAGGTCAGTAAAAAAAAAAATAGACATTTGTTTTATTAGTTAGTGAAGTCAAACCAAGTAGTATTATACTAACATAATGGCAGGGAATACTTAATGCCTCACAAAAAAAACACTCTCAAAAAGCCATTCAAGCAATTGATCAGGCTGACAGAGAGGAATGAAGAATAATTTTCACAGGGAGTATATAAAATTCTCATCTTTTTATCTGAAACACAGAGAAAATAAAATCAAAGTAGCTAAAATGGAAAGAGAATGATACCAACAAATACACTTGGGTACTGTTGAACTGTTCCCAGCCTGAAGGTGATCTAGGGCTTTCCCAGATGTTGATTGGATGGGCGATGGGCTTTGCAACACAGTCCTTCTCAATTGGCTCCAGAACAAGCAAAGTATACATGTATATCTATATGATGTGAAAAATGCCTTTACCTTTCTTGAATCCCAAGGGCATAAGGTGGCCCAGCGCTGCTTCTGAGCTTTAATCATAAGTGACAGATGTGTTAAGAAAACTATATATTGTCTGAACGCATTCCAAATGCATCTAGACAACAAATCCAAGTCCAAAAAGGACTGTTTAAGTCTCAACATTTTTTTTTCCATTTTTTTTTTCACGCAAAAACTCTCTCAGAAATTTTGAAATAAAATGTTTGAATGACTAAAAGGAAACTGAGATAAATGCAACAGAAGTGTTTTTGTTTTGGTTAAAAGTGCTGTGTCTTGACCGCCAGTCACATTCAGCATGGACAATCCATGGCAACACAGAAGCAATATGAACTTCCCACCACCTGCCGTCTTTGGGGCGTAGACATGCATTTATCCATTTCCTCCTGCAGACTCTGGTCTGCCAGCAGCCACTGCCAGCGGTGACATCTACACCGGGAACAGTAATGTACTATGCTGCCACAGCTAGATTCAGCAGAGCTTATCGATCTGCAGCTTTTACCAGGTTGGTATCTGATGGTGCTCTCAATTGCTAGTACATTGGTACATTTTATTAGCGAAGCATCAAGCCAGAGCTAGCTCAACTGTGGGAAGGTGCAACTGCTTCAAGCAAATTTTCTTATTTTGTTGGGAAACTTAATAAACCTACAGTGAGCACTGGGCCACCGTGGTTAGTGTGCTTTGGATACTCCTGATGAAGCACTTCTACATCGTGTTGCTGTCTGTTGTGCAGTTACAGAAGAAGTAACACAGATTTGGCAGGCTGTACAGCTACTTAGGCCATTTCCTGATGCTGCTCTACCCCTGACATGTCCCTCCCCATCTTTCAGCTTGATCTTGGTAGATTCAACCATGTAAGAGGTTGGTGATGGCAGGGAATCTGTGGCTATCTTGGCTTTCAACGGGATGAATCCAGGCTCTGTCAGACCTGATAATTCAAGAGTTTTATTGCTCCTCCTCTCCTTCTATGTAGACATAATAGAGGAAGTGACATGACTGCAGCATATATTAAAAAATCCCTATCTATAATGTCCAGATGACAATCAGTCCATTATGGGGAAATGAGCAACCCAAAGGGAAATAAGATTGGCTAGATTATTAGAACAGTAGGTGGGAAGCCAGAGGATCAGACAGCATAGAGTCAAAAATATGTCTTCCCTTCCACCTTCTGGAGATGAGTCCTTCTTTTGCTGCTCTCCAGCGGTAGATCTGAAATGATACTTTTTTTTTTTTGTCTTTTGGATGTATTAAAATGAAAGCCTGCTGAGTCACCAGGTCTTTAGGCATTGAAACTATATTTAGAAGATGGACCAGAAAACCCCCAGTCATGAGGCAAAGGTTTGCCCTACAAGTTTACACTTGTTTCTCACCAAAGAGCCATCTGTGGATGGCTCCATAGTGGTCAACATTTTATCCACTTCTGCAAACAAAGCGTGTATGCCAGAATTTTATGATCTGTTTGAGAACAGTCATTCAACAACCTCTTTCTATTGTTCAATCCTAATTAGCTTTCAATGCTAAAATGCAAGGGAGGTTGGAGTAAAGCAATAAAACAATACCAACGCTGCCTGTCACTGAAAGCAATCCTGCTGAAGACAACTGGGGATATATGTTGCAGAAGTAATCTAATTCCTGGTGGCCACTGGATGTATATGGTAATGGTTATTGATGCAGCACAGCATGCTGTACCCAGCAGACACTACAGACATTTCACTTCAGCTTTGTTCAGAAAGCCAAGAGCTTGGGGGATGAGAAAGCAGAAAGTATCCCTCACCTGCTCCAGAAGCAGCATTGTCAAAGGATGGGACATATTCTGCTCTCCTTATACCAGATTATTTCTGGTCTAATTCCATGATGATCCTCCAGATTCATGACAATGACATCAAGAGCAGAATTTGGCTTTGTGGCTCTTGCGCTGCATGATGGAAAGTACTCCAAGTCATTAAAGAGAAATGTGAATTTAAAAAAAAGTCGACCTTGATCTGCTAGACTTTGCCTCTCACCTCCCTCTGCTGCTTTGTATTGCTCTGTGCTCTCATTTCCTACTGCACAGACGATTCTGCTGCCTGGTCGTAGGCTTGCTGCTCTCATTTCCAAATCCTTGGACTTTCAGGTCTTACTTTATCACATGCTGCTGATCCTCTGCTATGTTTAAACTCTCTCTAAGTGCAATACCCAGAATTTAATGTCCTCCATGCCAACACAATTTGACTTTATGCAAGCAGCACCATATCCGGCATTCTTTTTCTCTCTAAAATGAATTTCCACATAGACACAGAAATATGTCAACCCTTCCCTCCCGTGTCCTCCAGCATATCTGTTCCTAAAAGCTGTGAATTCTAGTTGCTATTTCTAGGGGCTTACAGCCAATTAATGACCATCACCTACGTGATCATGGTGGAAATGATTTGTTTCTATGTGTTATTTAGGATTAGCCTCTGTCAGAGCCTAAGGGTCCAAGTAGTGCCTCAGTCACCTCTTCATGCTGACTCTATTATCTCTTTTAGCACTGAAAAAAAACCCCTGTCTTATCAAATCAAGAATTCTTTTAAGGCAATGAAAAAGTAACATCAGTAGTAAAACAACTGTGCAATATCCTTACTGACCACACTGACTCTATTTCAAAATCTATTGGTCAAAAACCTCTTCCTTCTTGTTGTAAATACATCCCAAAAATCAACTAGAAAAGAAAAAAATCACTGAATCAAGTAAGACTCCAAGTAGCACAAAGAGTTCATCTCTGAACGGTCCATCAATAATAAAATTTAGGTATATTGTGACTCTCAGCACAACTGCCACAGCTGGTAAACTGTTCTGATTTATTTGCATCTCTGTGAACACTGGACGCAGTTCTCTGAAAAATCATTCAAAGTGCTAATGAGGTTTATGCATCCCTAGGAGAATTTTCTTGTTTTATTAGAGACCCTTAAGCTGTCAGGGAGTTGCAAGAGCAATCTGTTCCCCTGAGGAAGGCATGCCAGGAGAGAGGGTTACAGCAAGGTGAGCTAGAGAAGCACCCTCACCAACAAGGACTCAGGCCCACAGCACCTGAGCAAGAGCAGAGCAGGTCTGGTGACAGTAATCAGGGTCAGCATCCCTCCCATGGAGGTATGTCACAGGTCTTTCTCACAGCAGTGTGACCTAAGGATACAGAGCAGCGTCTACCAGAGCTAGCCTAAATCATGGTCAGCCAAACGCCTGGGGCAAGGAGAAGACAGGTAGATACTGCCAATGCACTCAGGACCCTGTACAAACTTTGGCACAAAGCAGCTACCTCTGTGCTCATAACTCAAAGAGGGATGAGGCATAGCAACAAAAGCTGGCTGTCCATCACCCACGCGGCTTTGTCCTGTTCTCCCAAAGAACAACTCAGGTCCAGCACAGCACATGCCAGCGACCATTCCTAATGGACACTTTGGATGCTGTCACCTTCTTTCTGTATGGGAGATAATTTAACCCTGGGGACATGACCAGGCCACAAGACAGCCCCTAGCCTTATTTTATTCAGCAGTATAGGCGCATTCCCTCCTGAATTCTACCAGCACATTCATTTTCCCTCTTCCTATAAATCCTCCTTATTTCCAGCCCTGATGCTATTCAAACATAACCAGGACTCAGAAACCCAGCGGTTTGTTAAAGTGAAATGTGATGATTACCTGTTACTCTCGAAGGAGAGCGCGATGCCAACCCGACTCCCACGTACCTCACCTTCAACGCCTGTGTGGCTCAGCTTCCTCAAAGCACTACTGAGGACACACACCATAATTTAATTGACTCCTCTTTTGTGTAAATAATTCAGAGAACAAATGATGATTGCAAACCAAGTCCAGGACACCTGAAAGCTGGGTAGAAAATACTGGATAAAGCAACGCGATTATGGGATATGTACCCAACAGCCTCTCTAACCTAAGTTGACAGAAAATGCTGAGTCTCATCACCTCTGTCAAACTAAATCAGTGATGTTAGTCCCTAAAGCAGGTGTCTAAATAGGAACACGCTTTTCAAGGGGAGAAGGAGAGGATGAGAATGAAAACCAAAGAATGGCTGCAACATTTTCTGATTAGATAATGATGGTTTGTGATACAATATGAACATGTCCTGTTTACATTGCACCTTGCAGCGTGATCTGACAGACAACAGTAAAAGCAATTATACAAACACCATTCCTGAAATATGTTTCACTAGATACTGTTACAGATATCCAGTGCTGGAGACTCTAAAATCTCCCTGGAAAGTGTTTCAATCTCCTTATGATTAGACAGCTTTTCTTAATATCTATCCTGATTCTTTCTTGCTGCAGCTTAAGTCCATTATTTCTTGTTCATCCCATCTGTAATAAACAGAAAAACAATGATTATTCTTTTCCTCTTCGCAGCAGACTTTTATGTAACAAGAGACTGTTATCTTCATCTTCTCTTTTTTCAGCTTAACAAACTCTTTTTGTAATCTTTCCTCTGCAGCCAGGCTTGCAAGCTCTCAGATCACTCCTGCTGCTTTCCCATAAACTCTCAGTAACTGGTCTGTGTCTCAAAATGAGTGCCCAGCACCAGACAGCAGATTAAATTGTCCTTGTCCAATGTGATGAAGACTCACACTAAAGCTACATTAAAGAATGATTTTTAAGGAATCTAAAGCTGGGTCTCAACCCAGGCACCACCTATCACTGAGGTAAAAAATCAGACTCAAACAATAACGTGCCATAAAAAAGTGCCTTGCAATGGGGTCTGTCCAGATAAGTTTGGCTCACAATCCAGCCATCTAAACACAAGCAGCTGAGTATGAGATGCCCTGTAGTATCTGACACATCCACATGGACCTTAGCGATACACACACGCCATCTTTGAGACTGTAACAGACCTCACAGTCAGTGGGGGTCTACGGTGTCATCGATTCCATCTTTAAGTAGACATATACATGAATCATAATATTTCCTACATCTCTAGTGAATATGTAGGGTACCTAGACAACACACTCAGTAATGCATTCCTAATTTGGATACACCCACGTTTAGTTGAGATGACTCCCATCCCATGTATCAGATGAGCTGTAATGAATTCTGTCTTCATGTTCTTTGCTTGTGGCAAAGATACACAGGACAAGGATTTTCTTTTGCTTAAGATGCAAAGAAAAGTGGTTAAGATGTGTGATGCTGTATTGATGAATATTGGGTGCATGCTCAGTGATTCTGCTCAGAGCCGACAAGCAGCCATTTGCCAAGCAGCAATTGACCAGTTTTGATTTTCAGTCTTGACCCTTCATTTTACACAAATATTACACGGGTAATTGAGCCATGCTAATAGTCACAAAAAAAAAATAACTTCAGTTGTTTCTTTACCAGTTTTAGATCTATTTACATCTAGCATTGACAGGGAGAAACATCGCTTGGTATCAGCAAGCTCTCAGTCCCTCAGATGAGATTGTGCAGATAACACAATAAAATAGAAAAAAAAAAGTTTAACACAAAATAAAAGGGTAGGTTGAAGCAGAAAGTTGATGTATTAAGATAAAAAAAATAACAAAAAAATACTTGTTATGTGTCATATTATTGGACAGGATACTGTTGAGATGATTCTATGATTCTGTGATTTGGAACAAGAAACAAACAAACTGAAATAATGAACACAGTTTTTGTTTTATGTCTGTGGCTACATGGTTGAGTGTCCATCAAGACTACTGATGAAGAGCTGTAAGAAAAAAGAAACCTGAGTCTTTGAACCTTAAATGAAAGTAACTAGAAGGAACTTCACAGTACTACACTTCTGTCTACTGGAAGGTTTCTTACATCTTTCTCTGAAGCATTTATGTTATTTATCCTACTAAACTTCAGATGTCTAATTCAGGGGCTCAAAATAGGAAGCCAGCTGTCCTACGCTCCCTCCAAAAGAAAAAAAGAGAAACAGGCACCTCCAGACAATGGTTCATCCCACATAACATCAAGACAACAAAATGCCTTGACAAGATGGGATTTGAAAATAAAGGCAGGAGGGTCCCATTTGGTCTGTGGTTTCTGAGCCTTGGGGACATATGCATCATGCACTTTCCCAGTAACAAAGAAGAAGTAAGATAGAAAGGTATATTCACTTATATGAATATATGACATTCATATCCCTTTTAGGTCAAAGAAATTGGAATTTAAAAGAAAAATAGGATCATGGCATTTTTTATTGTATTAGTGATAGCTGAAATCAGTCATTATTATATCCTTATACTCCTAAATACTCAATAATATACCCTTTATCTTTAAAAGACACAACTTGGGAGATGGTCAGGGAAAGCTTGGAGACTATGAGTAGAATTTAAGACTTCTCTGCTTAGAAAAACCAAACCAAACCAAAACAAACCCCACATATTCATTAATTCTCCTCAGTACCATTAAATCAGCAAATATGACCTGTATAGGGGATAGACCTCTATTCTACTTCCATTAGTGGCAATGAGAAGTGTGCTTTTGACATCAGTGAAAGCCTGAAGTTACAGATTATTTCCTTTTCTTTAAACTCTTTAAAAAAAATGTTTCAGGACAAGAGTAATATCTACAGGGACAGACTCTAAAGAGTAAAGATAAAAGCGAACAGAGTTTATTTTATTTTTTTATATGTTTCAGATCTATGTAAGAAAAATGTCTTCTACAATAAAAAAAAACTGATGCAAGAATTGTGTCTCATAAATGGACAGCACTGTTGTCTATAAAAAGAATGATGCATTGTCACTCACTAGGTGAAAAAAGCAAGCTATGGAGAATATACACAAGATGGACCCACTAAAAATTGAGCGACTGCAGTATTTATTGTGACATAAACACACTTTGACATTGTTTCCCACAGCATTCTCCTAGAGAAACTGGCTGCTCATGGCTTCAATAGATGTACTCTTTGCTGGGTAAAAAACTGGCTAAATGGCCAGGCCCAAAGAGTTGTGGAGAATGGAGTTGAATCCAGTTGGCAGCCAGTCACAAGTGCTGTTCCCTAGGGATCAGTACTGGGCCCCGTTCTGTTTAATATCTTTATCAACGATATGGATGAGGGGATCGAGTGCACCCTCAATAAGTTTGCAGACAGCACCAAGTTGGGTGGGAGTGTTGATCTGCTTGAGGGTAGGAAGGCTCTACAGAGGTATCTGGACAGACTGGATTGATGGGCCGAGGCCAACTGTATGAGGTTCAACAAGGCTAAATGCTGAGTCCTGCCCTTGGGTCACAACTACCCCATACAATGCTACAGGCTCAGGGAAGAGTGGCTGGAAAGCTGCCTGGCAGAAAAGAACCTGGGGGTGTTGGTTGATAGCCAGCTGAATATGAGCCAGCAGTGTGCCCAGGTGGCCAAGAGGGCTAATAGTATCCTGGCTTGTATAAGAAACAGTGTGACCAGGAGGACTAGGGAAGTGATCGTCCCCCTGTACTTTGTGCTGGTGAGGCTGCACCTCGAATACTGTCTTCAGTTTTGGGCCCCTCACTGCAAGGAAGACACTGTGGTGCTGGACTCTGTCCAAAGAAGGGCAACAAACCTGGTGAAGCATCTGCAGAACAAGTCTTATGAGGAGTGGCTGAGGGAACTGGGTTTGTTTAGTCTGGAGAAAAGGAGGCTGAGGGGAGACTTTATCGATCTCTACAACTGCCTGAAAGGAGGCTGGAGTGAGGTGAATGTCAGTCTCTTCTCCCAGGTAACAATCCAAGACAAGAGGAAATGGCCTCAAGATATGTCAGGGGAGGTTCAGATTGGATATTGGGAAAAAATTCTTCACCGAAAGGGCTATCAAACATTGGAACAGGCTGCCCAGGGAAGTGGTTGAGTCACCATCCCTGGAGGTATTTAATAGATGTGTAGATGTGGTGCTGAGGGACATGGTTCAGTGGTGGACTTGGTAGTGTTAGATTGACGATTAGACTTGATAATCTTAAAAGTCTTTTCCAACCTAAACCATTCTATGATTCTATAAAAAACATAATGAATTTTCAACCCACCATAGAAATTGCTTGTTCCTGAAGAGTCAACTTAAAAAAAATGTAACAATCCAGTTGTGGTTTATGAAGAGGACCCGGCTCCTTTAGATGTTTCCTAGTCTTCTGAGATCATCCAACAGAAGACCTTAATCCCAGTCTGTTCCGCAGTCTCCCCAGTACCTATCCTGGACGGCAGTAGTGCAGCCTTTCACTGAAACTGTCTAGCTCCACAAGGGCCAGGAACTCACCAGCCTCCCCAACGTCTACTCAAGGGCAGCAAACAGGTGCAACTCTAACAGAAGCACTAGGACCTAATGAATACGTAGGATCTATGTCTCATCTGGCCATGTACCTTTCTGGTCCTTCATAAGTTTCATAGCCTGAATCAATGGACTCGATGTACTTTCCTCTTCTAGCCTGAACATAATGTAAAAACTGAAGCAATTGCATCAAAATCAAATAAATATTAACTTCCTACAAAACTACAACTGCAAGGCCTAGTTGAATGTTTTCCAACTTATTCTGTTTTAACAGCCTACAAAGATCTGGATCTCTCTCTGTAGTTGACAGTCTCTTCTGCTGACCAGAGGGTCCATAGGGAGTCTACAATCCAAACTTTGCTCTTCTGTTAGATGACAAAGATCTACAGCAAGCTGTCTCTGCATCAGGTAATCTGTGTCCAAAATACCTGTTTTATGTTAGAGAAGATTACAAACATATCTAAGTAACTGATTTTTAACTTAAGTTATGCCCCAGCTTTTACAAAAAAAAAAAAAAAAGAGCCAATTATAAGATTTTTGCTTTAAGTTTATCTCACTAGTAAGTCATGTTTGTTGGATTATGATCAATAGCCAAGAGGTCAAACTAGTTGTCCTGATGCTTTCTAACTGTCAAGCATAAGGAAAAAAATTGGCTTGCTTCATATTAGAGTCCAATAAAAATATGAATAATATTCAGCATTAATCTATTAATTATGCAACTATTAGCATGTAACTATGTATTGCATATGTATTTGTGTCTGTATCTGGGTGTTGGCAGTGGGGGCTGCAGGAGTGGCTTCTGTAGGAAGAGGTCAGGGGCAGCCCCATGCCGGACACAGCCAGTTCCAGCCCTTTAAGACTGACAGTTCAGCCAATTTTCCACTCAAGTTTTTTTCCACTTATCAAGTCCATATCTCACAAGTTGGCTCTGTGTGTCCACCTCTGATGTTCTACACATCAGCACACATACTTGATGTCTAAGGTCCTATTATAGTCATGGGAGAACTACTCAACTTCCCCCATACAGACTAGGGAGTGAAGCAGATAGCTGCAAAGAACACATCTACTGAGAGGTCAGCCGAATCTTTTTCCAGTCTCTATTGACTGCATTGAGTTGGCAATTCAGTTGCCCACAAACAAGCATCCAGTATCGTTTTACATGACCTCCCACTGCCAGCACAGGAGGTGGTGCGTTTCCTGTAGTTCCTGTCTCATATCTGTGAGCCTTACATGGCTGTTTGGGATACTCAAGTGTATCTCAAATGGCAGATGCTTTTGTCAGGAAACTGAATTGTATCATCATTTCCCTTCAAATACAAAGGGAATTTAGACACTAAGAAGACAGATAAAGTCAAATGTCTTCATTCAAACTAAATTCCAACCAAGTTACCTCCTTCAGCTGTTTAGGGAAACACTGATACACATCATGAGACTGTGGACCAGGTGTAGACATTGAAAGTACATATTCTGAAATCTACTTCCATTCACTTTATGCCGTCTGAAAAACCAGTGAGAGCTGTGCTTAGTCACCATATTCCATGTGAAGAAGAGGAAATGAAGAGGAAGTCTATGATTCCCAAACTATTGCAGATATGCAGACATGCATCAGTCCAGTAGGTAATATAGAAATGACTGAATACTGTCAAAGGGTCAGGGTTGAGCTGCCCAGCCTGAACTTATAACTGTGTCATGCAGAATCAACATGCCAGGTTGGTGAGGTTCACCTTGTTACCTGGGACATGGAAAAGGGTGAGGTGCTTAATGACTTTTTTGCCTCAGTCTTCACTGATAAGGGCTCTAGTCACATCATCTGAGTTGTGGAAGGCAAAAACAGGGATTGTGAGAATGAAGAACTGCCCGCTGTACTGGAAGAGCCGGTTCGGGAACATCTAAGAAACCTGAAGGTGCACAGGTCCATGGGATTTGATGAGACGCATCTGCAGGTCCTGAGGGAACTGGCGGATGAAGCTGCCAAGCCACTGGCCATCATATTTGAGAAGTCATGGCAGTCTGGTGAGGTCCCCGATGACTAGAAAAGTGATAACATAACCCCCATTTTTAAAAAGGGGAAAAAGGAAGACCTGGGGAACTACAGGCCAGTTAATCTTACCTCTGTGCCTGGCAAGGTCATGGAGTAGATTCTCCTGGAAACCATGCTAAGGCATATGGAATATAAGGAGGTGGCTGGTGACAGCCAACATGGCTTCATGAAAGGCAAATGATCCCTGATAATTTGATGGCCTTCTATGACAGGGTTAAAGCACTGGTGAACAAGAGATGAGCAACTGATGTCATCTACCTGGACTTGTGCAAAGCTTTTGACGCTGTCCCACATGACATCCTCACTAAACTGGAGAGACATGCACTCGGTGCATGAAGGATTGGGTGGATGGCCGCACTCAGAGAATGGTAGTCAATGGCTCAATGTCCAAGTGGAGACCGGTGACGAGTGGCCTTCCTCAGGGATCCGTATTGGGCCCGGCCCTGTTTAACATCTTTGTCGGTGACATGGACAGTGGGATAGAGTGCACCCTCAGCAAGTTCGCCGATGACACCAAGCTGTGTGGTGCCGTCAACACGCTGGAGGGGAGGGTTGTCATCCAGAGGCACCTTGATAGGCTGGAGAGGTGGACCCATGCAAACCTGTTAAAGTTCAACCAAGCCCAGTGCAAGGTCCTGAACATGGGTCAGGGCAATTCCAGGCATAAATACAGACTGCGCGGAGAATGGATTGACAGTGGCCCTGAGGAGAAGGACTTGGCTGTGCTAGTGGACAAGAAGTTCAACATGAGCTGACAATGTGCACTTGGAGCCCAGAAAGCCAACTGCATCCTGGGCTGCATCAAAAGAAGCAGCCAGGTCAAGGGATTTGATTCTGCCACTCTACTTGGCTCTTGTGAGATCCCACCTGCAGCACTACATCCAGCTCTGAAGCACTCAACATAAGAAGGATGTCGACCTGTTGGAGCAAGTCTAGAGGACCACAAAGATGATCATAGGACTGGAGTACCTCTCCTGTGAGGACAGGCTGAGGGAGTTGGGGCTGTTTGGACTGAAGAAGAGAAGGCTCCGGGGACACCTTATAGCAGCCTTCCAGTCCCTCAAGGGGGCCTACAGGAAAGACAGGGAGAAACTCTTTAGCAGGGCCTGTTGTGACAGGACAAGGGATAATGGTTTCAAAATAAAGGGAGGCAAATTTAGATTAGATATTAGGAAAAAAAAATTTACAATGAGAGTGGTAGAACACTGGAACAGGTTGCCCAGAGAGGTGGTGGAAGCCCCATCCCTGGAAACATTCAAGGCCAGGTTGGATGACGCTCTGAGCAACATGATATGGTTGGAGATGTCCCTGTTCCTTGCAGGGGGGTTGGACTAGATGACCTTAGAAGGTTCCTTCCAACCTAACGATTCTATGATTCTGTGATTCTATAAACTGAAGAGACGTCAAGAGACAAGAACAAGCTATGGCCTACAGCAGCACCTCTTTTCGTATGAATCTTCCAAATAAGGACAACCCTTATGTGATATCATTGTAGAAAATGGTTCTCTGAAGACCAGGAAGTGAAGTCTTTCTCATCATCTTTGTCTATGGAAATCCTTTATCTTCACAAAAAAAAAGATATGCAATTATTTTTTAAAAGTGAAATAATCACATTTTGTCCCATTCTCCACTGAACTCCATACCTTTAATTCTTCATTTCACAATGTCTTCAAGAGCTTTGCGCACTGCTGAAGTCAGATTTAGCAAGACTATAATTCATTCTCTTTTTTACTCTTGAACATAAGTTGTACTTAACAATTCCTGTTCTCCAGTTCTGATAGTGCCAGGCCATGACCTCATAGCTGTATTACAAATACATCCCGCCAGGCTTGTGATTTCTTTCAGGAATATGGAAAAGACCTTTGATTAAAGTGCTTCCAGGTTTTGTCAAAATGGAAATAAAAGCAATTACATTTTCTGTAACTTCTTTCTCCTTACATATAATTTTCCCTTCTCAATCAATACAGTTATTAAAACACAATAGAGGAATAAGCGCTTACTTTCTCAGCTACTTCTGACCACTTGATATGCCTCAGGTTCTCTGTAACATTTAAACACAGCTGGTTGAGGTCACTTGGGATTTTGGGAGGATCAACAGACTTCAACAGTGGAAGCCAGAAACACTGCAGGACTCTCTACTCAGCACAAAAGGATACTAAATATTTATCTTTAGGCAAAGAAATCAAATCCTAGCTCTCTAGTAGTTAAGTGCTTTTTTGAAGGTGTGTGTCTATCAGCATGAAGGCAAGATGTTCACCTCCAGGGCACCATTCATCAAAAACTAAGGTACGCTATCCAAGGGAAGCAAGACAAACTGTCTTCCAGAAGTATGTGCTAATGAAGCTTAGTCTGTCTTGTACTAGTTGCCTAAATTTTAAGTATCAAATCAGATGAGATGCCACTATACCAACTATAGGTCCCTACACTGTCCCTATGAAAAAGATGAACTGATAAACTGATGCCTATGAGAACCAAGTAAAACATCAAGGCACAGAAATCAGAATATAAATCCCCATACTGGAATTCAACTATTAATTCCACTGTGGGTTGGAAAACCAATATGGCATGTTTACTGATGCTAATTGCCAAAACTTGATTAAATACCTCAGGAATGGTGGCACTGTTTGGACAGTGTCCCTTTGCCAGAAAGGAGTCACTCAGAAAGTGAACAGAAAAACACTGCTGCCTGCACGGGAAGATTTTCAGTGGAGGTTTCCAGTACGAACACTGACCAAGCTAGATCATTTTGGTACTTGATGAGATCTGACAAGCTCACAGGCCACTGTAATACGGCTTCAGGCTATACAGCTGGGACTCCAACCGGCATACTTATTTTCTGCTTCTGGTTTTCATCAGATCCAGGTTAGCTATACATCTCCAGTGCTAATATCCCAAACTTCTTGGTATTCCTAGCCCATTAAGAAGTAAGTTTAAAACTGTTTATCAAAACTTTGACCTTTGGGCAATGCAATTGATTATACGTGCTGCCACTGGGCACAAGGATGACTCTAAGTGCGGTTTTCCACTCAGTAACCAAGGATTTCCATCCGCTCCTCAGTTAAATGAGGCCATTAAGAGAAATGTAACTCAATGGTTTATGCCGCTGTCAGCGAGGGAAAATTGCTTTTTAATCTCTGACCCTTCAAAATGAAATTGCACCCTGGAAAAAAGAATTTGTTAAACAAATGAAATAGAAAAACAAAAGACAGCATGTGATTTCCTTCTGCCATCTCCGAATTGTCATAGATCAGACTTGTTCAACTATTACTGGCAAAATCCTTGCCTTCGAAATGATGAATCCAGACCACCGTGCATAAAGTAATGGATATTCCTAAATCTTGGTGTGATACAGTCCCAGTGCTGCATACCACCAAGGTCAACAATCGATGAGGACTACAGCTATTCACTCATCCAAAAGTGACCTGTGCTTAAACAAAAAGTGACCTCAGAATACACAATTTTTTTTTTTTTTTTCATCCAAAAATCTTACTGGGCATGATTTATAATAAAAGAAAGGAAGATTAAGCTACCACCTGGTTGAGTCAACTCTCTCTTTTTGATGGTAGAAATGAAGAGATGTTCAGCTGTGATCACAAATAGCCTGAAAGATTTCACCTTCACATGCAAAAGCGCCAACTGCATGACATCCAAAAAGCTCTAAACAAACCTTTTCCAAATAAATATTTTATCACACAGATCCATTATTTACAGGGAAAAAAAAAAGATAAGTTTAAATAAATGTTATGGCTCAGACTTCACTGAGGTTAAGTTGCTGCATTTACGCAGCTCATTCATCACTTGGACTGCCGCTGACTTGAACACCATTTCCTATGGTAAGCAGCTGTTTTGTAAATGGGCTGCATTAAAATACAGCAAAAAAACCCACACAAACAGAAGTTGCTTCAAAATAAAACACTCTTAAATCAGAAAACTCAGCCTGTCTTTCACAGGGAGCCAGTGGAGCAAGGAAAAAAAGAAAGCACAAGTTTTATCCCAACTGCCCGCTGCTGCTTCTGCTGCCTATTCATTGAGGGAAAGTAGAGGGTGAAACAATTTAATTGTTCAAAGCACTGCCCCGGACAGCCTTGCTTGCTGGCCACAGCACATTGTCAAGAAAAAAAAAGAGCCCGGAAGTAGGGTCAGGCATGCAGCAAGGAGTTGCTTCAAGACTTCGAGGCAGTACAGACCGTGTGAGGGCACATCTGAGAGATCATCATAGAATCATAGAATGGTCAGGGACCTTTAAAGGCCATCTAGTCCAACCCCCCTGCAAGGAGCAGGGACATCTCCAACCACATCAGGTTGCTCAGAGCCTCATCCAACCCGGCCTTGAACGTTTCCAGGGATGGGGCATCCACCACCTCTCTGGGCAACCTGGGCCAGTGTTCTACCACCCTCACTGTAAATTTTTTTTTCCTAATATCTAGTCTAAATATAGGCAAACATCCTGATGTGGTTGGTTTTGAGTAATCTGGGGCAAGCAAATTAGTGGCATCATTATAAGGGAATGGACTGTTTGAGGCAGCAGTGGTTTGGGCAGCCATGCACCAACAGGGGAGGATTGAGAGATTGGAAATGAGAGCAGAAATAAAAAGATACAGCTTAACGGGAGGGGGAAAGGGTGGAAGGAAAACAAGTGCTATGGAGGAGGAATTGCTTTGAAGTTGAAGAAATCAGTTCTGAGTGGGAAGTCCAGGAAGAAGTTTCTGAACTGGGCTGGTGTGTGCATGTTGCTGCGGACTGAGAAACAGAAAGAGACTGCAAATTGGTTGGTTTTTGAGAGCTTCAGCCAGTTTGGGGAGGACTTATTTTACTAACTGGAAATCATGGCACAGAATCACGAGGACTCTGGATGGTGGCAAAATTTCCTTCTGTTGCTGAAGAGGGGGATTAAGGCTCAGTCGTGTAATTACACAGTCACTTTGGTAATGGCTTTTGCTTGGAGTCCTAACAGAGCTCTGAGTTCCTATTGCAGATTTAATTCAGCTCCCATCACTTTCACAGGCAGAAACCGCCAGAAGGAAAAAATAGCTTCATAATCCCCCAAATAAAACTTCCAAGCGCTAATTACCCAAAGAAGTGGCAAACTCAGCCACGCTCACACTAGTGATAGACACAGCTAAGCAACAGCAAGATGAGGTTGACTGCGTACGCGGCATCTTATAGTTAGCAGACGATTGTCATTACATCTCGGTCCTGAATCTGTCTTACAAGCAGCTAGGTTGTTTTTTTGTTTTTTTTTTTTATCCTAAGACATTAAGTAGCTACAAAGCTGTGTTTGCATTGAGATATTCCAGTCGTGCCGGTCCATCACGGCTTTGCAGTGCAATTCTATCGTATTGTGGTGTTAACTGGCTGCACACCATGGTTTTAAAACTCTTAGCTTTAAAACGATTTAATGGCAGCGTAATTCAGGATCTTAGGGCATACCCATAGGGAAAAGTAGAAGACAACCTTAATTATCACAGTACATACAAGTAGCAAGTGCTTTAAGAAGCAGGCATGCTAGGAAATTTCAAAGACTCCAAGAAGGTGTTTTTTGGAAACACAAATTTTCTTTCATTTTTTAAATGCCAATGAGTTATTTGTGCAAAAGTTGAAGTCGGCCCTTTATTGGTGGTCCCCAGGCAATAAGATCTCTCTGCAAATGTCACAAATTTACGAGGCTTTTTTCCATAAAGCTCCAGCCTTCAAAGTGCCCCTCTGTGTATCCCTGAAAGCCAGACCCAGGAACTGCTTCTTTACAGGAAGAAAACTCATTGTTCTTAGACTACACAAGTGGGTCACTGAACTGTTGCTTGCCTTTGCGACGCCAGTGAATCCAAATTAGCTTGACTTCCACAGAGGATACAGGGAAGGAAAGCAACCAGCATTAATCAGAGTAACACAAGCAGCTCTTCCAAAACAAATTTGCTTCAACAGTCAGCACACAGAGTCCTTCAGTCAGTGCGGCCAAGCTGAACTTAGGCCAAACTTTGAATCAAAAAGAGTAACTGCTTTAATATGTATCCGCGGAGTCTGCGTTTGTTTCTTTTTCTTCCTCTCAGTCCATCTGCAGGAAGCTATGAACAAACTGAGCAAAGCGAAACTACTCATCTCATCTCACCCAGCCCCTCTATGTGATGTAGATCCCACCTAAGCTTGTTTCAAATGCAAGAACTGAGACCATCAGGTGTCTAGATCTCCCCTTTTTTTTTTTTCCAGTAAAGGATAGGTGATAGGCATGATTCATCTTCCCTTGAAATGTTTGTATGTAATTACTGTCATCCGGACTTTACAAAGGAGGGAACAGGCACCTCCAAAACAGCAGCCATCAGACCTATGTTGGACATCTCCTGTAAGATGAGACAAGACATTCAGTGGGAACAATTCCTTCTCCTGGTTGGTGTAAAAGGAGTTCAGACACCTAACTCAGACATACCTGCCTCCACCACTCATGTTTGGTCCAATAATTCCCTATCTTCCAGAGAGCAATTTGACCCATGTTAAAATTGGTGTTTCAAGACAGGTGAGATGAACCATTTTCTGTAGGGCCATGGACAATGACATCTCAGGAGACAAGTCTGGGCCATTGGTACTAGATGGTAAGGGTTGTCATCTCTGCCTTAGGTCCAAGAGATATGAGAGCCTCACAGAAAGGAAAGGCACAGAAGTCTGCTACAGGAGATTACTTCTTCAGGTTTCTCTCCATCAGACTTGTTTGCATCTTGGTCATTTTTTAAAATCAATTTGGTTAGTGAAAAGTAGGATAATGAAGTAAAATTGTTGAGTTTCTGTGATCAAGAGGGGTTTCGTATGGCAAGCGGCCTCTGCCCCTCTACTCCTGGTATCAATATCCAACATTAATGTTTTCATCTGCATTTTGACCCTGCACATTTCTATAGATAATTCAGCAGCCCAGTTTAACTGTTGCCTGTAGTAAAAATAAGTTTAAGCACAAATAATTATTCAGTAATGAAAATAATTTAAAATGAGAAAAAAATATCTGCTCATAATTAAAAATCAATGTATTTCTTCCAAAGCTCTGACAGCTCTCACTAAACCTTTTATGCCTGTGAGATGTAATATATTTTTTGCTCATGATTAATTACAAGTTCATCTACCACATCCTCTATTGCAGCACAGATATAGCAAGTACCTCTCATCCACTATAAATCAAGCAGTGCTGAAATCAGAACATATACAACACTTTACAATGGCAGGGAAAAATTTATGGAAAATAAAATAAGATAAATTTTTTCTACCTCATGGATAGGCATTATCGGTATTGCTGTTTTTCTATGTGGTCCATAGAGTCTCTGACATATCTGACCACCAAGACTCCTCTGGGAATTTACTTGGTGAAGCAAGGATGTGTTGCTATCAGGGGGTGAAGTCTACAGTTGAGAAGAAGGACTATACGCAATGACGTGGGTGCCGATTACAGTACCCAGCATGGACTCATGGACTTCCTGTGGCATCTAAGATCAAGAGATAAATTGAGAGCATCTACTTTCCTGAGCTGTCTGATCCTGCCTGTTATAACAACAGTCCCCAGACCTTTTGCTGAGACAAACTGCCCCACGTTTGATGGAGACACACAAGGGCTGCAACTTCATATTTCACCTCTGTATGGTGACCAGTGAAGAGTTACACCAACCTGATGATGCAGCCTATATGTACACATCCATTGAAAAGGGGGAAGATGTGCAGGCCCATGGGGCAGGAGGTGGCAGAGAACAGAGAGGAGGAAAGCAGAACCATTTGCACAGATGCCTACTGCTCCCTTCCCAGGGCTAGTGGCAGGGCTGGCTGCGGGTTGCACCGAGCCACCCAGCAGCCTTGACCAGCCTGAAAGTTGGAGACCACTACCACTACCTTACTTAACATATATTTCACATACATGTTCTCTATTATCATTTTACAGTTGGGGGAGGGCGT
>JAAGAY010144922.1:0-29757 GCA_011801015.1 Ardeotis arabs | reverse complement strand
GGTGTTTTTTTTTTTTTTTTTTTTTTTTTTTTTTTTTTTTTTTTTTGTGGGTGGATGAAGAGTTTAGATGGGGAACATGAGAATTCATACAAAGTAATAAACCACCACTTTTAGCACTCACATCTCAAGATAGAGGAGCACCTTTCAAAATTCAAAATGCAGAAAAAGGAGCTGGAGTAGGAAGATACTTATATTTGTTTAAACATTTCTATTTTTGCATGGAACCTAAATGCCTTATTTTGTAGTAGTTAAAGAAAAGCTATTTACTGATGCCTTGTTATGTTAATGTACAGGTTGAGACTGGTGCTCCAAGTTGTATTGTTGAAGTGAGTGCACTGCATTATAAGCAAGCATTATACTAAATAAACAGTCTGTTACTTTACTCCTGACAGAAATCCATTCATTAAGGTCTACAGTAGGTCATAGTCTTGAATGTTTCAGTGATGACATTTCTGATTTCTCAATTTATATATACATTTGTTGAGAAAACAATACTACATACGCAGACATTTATATATACATATACATATGAACAGGGACATGAAATGTATGCAAGCCAGTCTGCATTTACAGGACAATCACACTATAGTAGAGGTCATAGGTAACAGCCAAATACATTAATGAATTGGCAGTTTAATAAAAGAAGGAAAACTACTCAGTAAGATTTTTTTAAAAGTCTGTGCTTTTCATCTCTGAGCAGCACAACAGTGCAGAGAGAATTTACGGTGTGTAAAACTATGGCAGCTCCCTTGCAAGGCAGTTCATCTACAAAGTCATCTGGTTGATCATCCTTCCAAATCCATCCTAGATATTTCTAAAGCAGTCCAATTCACACATACAGCCTAGAAGGATGACCTATATCCCACTGCATTATCCATATGTGTGCAGCCGGCACCAACATCACTTCCTACAAAAGCCCTCGAAGGTTGTGTGTCCAGGACCCTTCCTGTCATATTATGGGGACAATATCTTTTTGGATTTAAGATGAGCAGATATCATGGCACATAACACAGGAGGCTTCATATGCCATTTGACAAACCCCAGACAGCAGGCCAGCAATCAAAGTCACAGAAACTTCCCCTCATTTTCTGTCCATATGTCAGGGAACTTCATGAAAGAGGGGACACACAGCAAGCTAGAGTTGCGGGCACCTGTTTAGTGATCTGGAGATCTAGGAGATCTGGAGATCTAGGAGATCTGGATTGCATGTTTCCTTTGGCAGCAGAATTTATCTAAGTGATATTTGTCTATACAGGCTTGTTTCAAGGGCAAGGAAGAATCTGAAGTGTTTTCTAGTCAGTACACATTTATGCCCAGAGTAGCAGTTGACTCACTAAAACTGGCTATATCTTCATCTTGATCAACATATTTGAGGAATAAAGGACCTCCTAACTGGCCAGGCTATTTCAGAAGCTCCTGCTGCCTGGAAAAAGCAGATCCTTTACCCTGTACTGTGTTCATTTTCTGCCTGACTACTCTTTGACCTTCTTAGCCAAAATTGTCATTAACTCATTTGCAGCTTTGCAATTGGCTCTACTGTCAAGTATTAAATTTATTCTTGTCTCATTTTAGACTTCATACAGTAAAAGCTCAGCAGGCTATTTTCAAGGCAAATGTAGGATTAAATGCAGGGTGACACACATTATCTTGAAAATATATGCCTTTAAAAGCAAAATGTGGCTGAAGACCACACTTAGTTTCTGCAATATCAAAATTCTACAAGAGTTGTTCTTACTACCCAAAATTGGCAAAGTACATTTCACCAGAAAATGAACTATAGATAATTTTAAAATCACATTACTCCTTTTCAGTGGAGTAAAATGCCTGTGGCTTTTACTTCTTTGGGCTAGAGCTTTGCCCCAGACCTTCAGAATTCATTGTGTCCAAGGGCCGACAAGGAGGCACTATGTACTGGCAGAGACCTCAGCTACATTTTGTCATAAGACTCCAGGTCTATGAAACTCACTTTGGACTTGAACAAACTGATTTATGATTAAGGAAAAAAAGAAACTAACAGTTTTTGTTCTGTCAATCCAATGCAAGCAATAACAATTTTTCCTTTGTCCACTTCCCGCCTGCCCCCTTCATGCCTAGAAAGTACTAACTATAACCATCAAAGAGTTCTTTCTGATCAAGATATTTTCAAAAACATTAGTGTTTGTGTGTGTGTATGTGTTTTATTATTGCTCCAATAAACAAAAAGAAAAAAAATCCCAAAACTCTACCCTCCAATTGCCTTTAAAAAGTGCTGAACATTATTCCCATAGCCATTATTCACCAACCACATCACGTCTTTTGACAACTCAGTTGTTTTGCAAAGCGCTGTTGCCTGATTATAGGGAAACGCTCCAATAAGAAGCACATATACACTTAAATGATGCACATTTTATGATGTCTTTCCAAGAACAACAGTAGCTAATTGCTGAGTTTCCTACTGGGAAATGCATCTTTAATATGCAGATCTCTTAATGACTACTGTAATGCAAATTGCCGATGATACAGTAATTTAATCATATATACACGAAAAAAATGTTTAGCTCTTACTTAGAGTATGCTTTATCATCTTTCCAGGTAGCACAAATCCAACGCAGCCCATGTGCCATGTGGTTCACAGCTGCCAAGTGTTCTCGTTATTTTAAATACTATTACTGAACGTATCCGTAGGGTATTTTAGTCCCACTTACTTGGTGCTGACTGGCTTTTGCCAACTGCTCATTGGCTGATTCTACATTAGAAGATGCAGTCTCAATGTTGGCTTCAATGCTATCTGCAAATTAAGATAACAAAAGATAATTACAGAGTACAAAGCTAAAACAAACACTTTACACCAACACCAATTCAGCAATTTACTCATGGTCATAAATACATGAGTAGCCTCTTGTCTGCAAGCTGTAGCACTACAGGGGAATAGGAATGCCATCCATTTGATGAACACTTAACCCATCAGTCAAAGGCAGCATCACTGGCAGCTTTCCATGTGTTCCTAGACAGGATGAGGCAGCTTATCCCATTCTCACTGAAACCAGTGGGAAGACTGATAGGGAATTCAAAGGAAATCAGCTCAAAGCTGGTAAATTTACTAGATTAGAGTTAAATTATAGAAGAGACATGGCAGATTGTATCTGAAATTACCTCATTATTAGAGCTGAGGGATAAGATTCATCTGAATCATGTGGGTTATTGACCACCCCCAGTTGTCCATACCTGAGCAAGTCACCTTGGACACTATCACAGTCAACAGAGAGTAAGTCCATGCTGTACAATTCATCCCACTCTACAGTAGCTGCATGCTGCTGATCAGATCAGATGAATCACAACCTAAACTCCTGCATCACACATCCAAACTGCAAGGGAAGTCTGTACGGATGGCTCAGATTGAGACACATTGCTGGTACCTAAAACTAAGGGAGAAGAATCTCACCCTAGGTTGCTAGGTCTGATGTTGGGGCAAGCTGGAGGCGCCATGAGGAATCCAAATGAGATAAGAAAAGAAAGATTTCCCATTGCAGCTGGCAGCTCCCCACTTCCACCAAAGACAAGTATTAATTTTGACTCCAGAGCTGCACTTAAAAAGCAAGACACCTATGGTATAAAGCTCGCAAATAAGGCTTTGTGTTTCAAGCAGAAATCTTAGAAATCTTGACCAACTTGTCCCCTAAGAGACGTGCAGCTGACAATTATTGGCCACAACAGGAGAAAACGTGCACTTGGGCTGCTTCTGTGGGGTTTAGAGCTGGTATTACACCATGAAAATAGTCAGGAGGAATTCAACCACAGGTAGAAGTTTGAGAATCAGGTTTCAGCGATTTATCTAATTCTTAATAAAATTAATGAAAATTCATCAGATTATTTTATTGGGAATTGGATTAAGATGTGCCACAGAAGACTAAGTAATTAATTCTTTTATTTTTGAAGGAAAGAACATTAATCAGGCTGGCTACTTTTGAGACAGGTGAAGAACAGAGGGTTTGCAAATAAGCTGTGGAAAGTTGTCGTGTTGATGTTTTGGCATTTTAAAGTGAAGCAGTGTTGCAAGTCTCTTAATGCAATTATGCACTTCTGATAACTCAAAAACAAAACAAAAGAGCAAAGAAACCACAAACCAACAGAACCATGGAACACACAAACTTCAGCTTAACACTTGGAAACCTGTTAAAAGTCTTGTATGACACCTGGGAGAGATGATTTTCCATCCCTGTTATTTTAGAGTATGCATGCTGTAGTATACAAGAAAAAAGCTACATGGATGGCACTTTTAGAGATTGATATAACATAAATTTATTTACCATATCCAATGCTTCTCAAACCATTTTTATTAAGACTTTAACACTATGGACCTTGGTTGGCATCACTGACTTCTGCCCAAATGCTTTCCTTGCATTCAGGACTTAGCAGAAAGAGATCAAAAGGCTTTTAAGGAAGTCAACTTCTGTCTGAAGAAATATAAAATTTGCTTTTACAAAGCCTTAGAAGAGCTGCATCCATGCACATGCACACATCAGTGTGACAACCTTGAAGAGTTTACTTCCAGTATTGCATTGATCTGAAGGTATTTCTGGGAAAATGTCAGATTTTTTTTTTCAATACCGCTAGAAGACAATGGTGCTGAATTTCCAAAAACGATGAACAGAAAAATGAAGGGCACACTGTAGTGAGCAGCATTTTTGCCATTTGAGTGGATCTACCCAGGGTCTACTTCACATAGATGTGCCTGAGAAATAAAGTATTTCTTGCAAGTGAAACATAGAATCATAGAATGGTTAGGGTTGGAAGGGACCTTCAAAGGTCATCTAGTCCAACCCCCCTGCAAGGAGCAGGGACATCCCCCACTAGACATGATAGGCACATTTCAACCTGTCTGTAATGATCATAATGAGCTCCTAGGCAAGTTTACAAGGAAAACCCTACTGCCACATCTCCACCAGTACTATCACAGTCAATTGGTATCACAGTACTGTTTAAAAAAAATAGATGTCTTAACTCCAGGGCTGGCTTTGATGTCCTTCCAGCCATTAAGGCTGCCCCACAGATCAGTAATTGGTCATTCTATGTATTTTACAGGACTAGCAGTATCATAGAAACATAGAATCATAGAATAGTTTGGGTTGGAAGGAACCTTTAAAGGTCATCTAGTTCAACCCCCCTGCAAAGAGCAGGAACATCTCCAACCAGATCAGGTTGCTCAGAGCCTCATCCAACCTGGCCTTGAATGTTTCCAGGGATGGGGCATCCACCACCTCTCTGGGAAGCCTGTTCCCAGAGAAGGTAGAACACCCTCATCATAAAAGATTTTTTCCTAATATCTAATTTAAATCTACCTCCCTCTATTTTGAAACCATTACCCCTCGTCCTGTCACACCAGGCCATACTGAACAGTTTCTCCCCGTCTTTCCTAAAGAGGAATATTTGATGTTTTCTGTTTAGAATTGAGAAATAGCTGAAAAGTGGTAGATCTAGCTGTGTAGGACAGGGTAGTGCTTGCTTTCTGTGTTTATAAAACCACAACAGACAGTGACACATAATTGGCAACTACAAGTCCTGGCTCAATTTCCAACACCGTGTGTATGAGCTTCTCTGCATATGGAAACAACAGGGCACAAGGTATGGAAACCAAAACAGTTAATATGTCATTAACACAGACAGGATGCATCAGCCAGAATAACTTCTCTTTCACCCAAGGTGAGAAATTCTTAGTTGCTTAGTCGGTGACAAGTATTTACTTATATGGTTAAGCATGACTACATGATGTATAGTTAACTAGATTGGTTTTCCCTAAAAAAACTTTTTATATGTTCTGTGGAAGTCCATAAGAACTACCTGTGGGACAACACCAGTTTGTGGCAACTGAAATCCAGACCCTGACCACTCAAAGCTCCAACATGCCATAGCTTCCTACAGCCAAGCTGTAACACAATAGGACAGGGAGAAAAGAAGAAAAAATCAGGTTAAAAAAATTGAATCAAAACTAAGAATATATCCTGCTGGGACACCTAGTAATTTTAGAAGCACAACGTCTGACCATGGTTTTGGGCTACAAAATACAACTTTAAGTATGAAAGCACCTCCATGTATTGAGGTAGTTTTTGATGAGTTTTGGAAGGGACGGCGGCATTTGGGAAATATGGAAGGTGTGGAGGGAGTGCACTGAACACCTTGACAGTCACCTAATCAAAGAAACATAACTTGCTCATGTATCTGGTGTTTACCGGGATCCTAGTGCAGACACATTTCACTACTCAATGCCTCTTAAAGGCTGATTGCCCTCAGAAAATTAATTGTTTAGGCATAAAAGAGCTACAGAGGAGAAGTTTATGAAAGATGTCCTACTAAAACAAGAGTAATCTTTCTGCGCTCCTCTTGGGATAGAGGGAAATCACAGCAGGAGCTTAATTTAGCTTCCTTAAATTGCCTTCCGGAGGAAGCTAACATTTCCTACTGCCTGCAGGGGGGCCTAAGGAGATTTGTGTTTGTTAGATGACATTAAACACGGTGAATATCCCTTCAGCACTGCATGGGATGGGCTACCCACCGTGTTTTGCGAACACCATCTACGTATTTCCCAGCACAGGCTTTCACAAGTAGGATGGACATGTGCTACATGTCCTGAATGTGTTGATATGATGTTACAGGATAAGGCTGGACCCTGGTGGCACTGTTTCTCTTCACTTGTTCTCCAAACAGGGGAATACCAGCCTTGGAATAAGCAAACTTCCCATTAATTTTTTTTTTTTTTTAATTTTTTTTTTTGTAGCAACTTGTAATCCTAAGACACAGAGGAAAACCAAAACCAAACAAACTCCCACCAAAACAGCTCAAAACCTCTATAAGAATAAGCCATAAATATGTAACATGATTTAACTAGATATTTCTGCTAATAAACACAGGAAAGCAATGGAAAGAAAGAGAACTTGGGTCAAATTCCAAGGAAGTAAGAAATAAGTCAATGATATTAATAAGTCAATGATGAATATGTCACTCACAGCTATTTCAGTGCATCTTTCCTGAATGCTAGTGACGGTTCACAGCTTGACCTTGTTCACTTTCAGACTCCCTGCCAAAGTACCTTGCTTGGAGATGGAGAGGCAAGTATTTCCAGAAAGGTGATAGGATCCCAGGTGGACTGAAGAAACCTACTGGAGGGGTCTGCCTTTTCTTTTCTCCTTTGGCTTTGGTACAAAAGGACAGTGAACCTGATCCCAAATAGTAGAGATAATCCAGCCCAGGGCCTGGGATTTTCCAAAGAGCTTGAGTCCCACAATTTTCTGTCCTCAGTCTGTGGTGACAAATTTATGGTTCAATTTGAAAACAAACAAAAACCTTAAGGCGATGTGATCGCCATTTTATTAAACTGAGGGACAGGGTTGCACCAAAGCAGATGGTGGTTGCAAACAAACGCACCAAGGAATTAGGAAAAGAGTTCTAATTTTCCAGCCAAAACACAGCCTTTCAACAGGAGTAGTGAAGGCAACAGAGCTAACCAGCTTCTAGATGTAATTTGATATGATTTTATGACGCATTTGTCACACAGTGACAGAAAACATGATGACTCCAAGAGGTGTCTTTCAACCCTATCAATTCAGCTGTCTTCTGAGATCAAGCCCTGCTAATGACCAACAGGAGTCTTATATGTGAAATTACTGGAGTGACAGTGTCTGGAGTGGGATTTTGTCCTAATGTATTAAGGAATCACCTGTATGACCTGAGTTTTTATAGTGGCAACAATGGACTGATTTCACAAGGCAGCATTTTCAGTAAAAACCACTTGAAAGACAGGGAAGTGAGCTTATGAATGCAAATTTTTAAATGTTCCCATTTGGCAGTAACCAAAATGGGTCCCTTTAGGTTTCACAGTACATTTTTATCTTTAGCATTTTAATAAGCTTAACTCTCTTTTATCACTATAACTTCTGACTAGAAATAATCAATACAACATACTGAGACACACATACCAAAAAAAAAAGGGGAATATTTCGGTAATGTATAAAGGTTTATTTCCTAATTAAAAACCAAATTTTAGGTGAAATTGCTTTCAGCATAAAAAAGAATTTTGCCTGTTCTAATTACGATGTACGTTGAGAGTTTTAAGTGAGTCTCATTCCACAGATAAAAGACTCTCAGGCTTTCTATAGGCACAACTGTGGATGTTAAAGGGAAGGAAAACTATGGCAGTTCTCCTGGAGTGACGTTTAAAATGGCTTAGGGTTGGTTATTTGCAAACTTCAATGTAAACATCAAGCTCTAGATTCCACACACAAGAGGATTTATGAAATAACCTTGGCCATATGCTAAATTAAGGCTAAACGGGTCACATTGGCTTAGATTGGTGCAATGAAATACAATTTGCAGTTCCATGAGTCATCAGGAGCCATGGTTATTGCTTCCAACAAAAGGCAAATAGCTTTCTATTGGGTTTTAGCAGAGCTTTAACTCTTCCACATGGTAACACACCATGACCCTCAGAGGTAAGGACTGAGGCACTGAACAACCACTCACCCTAATTTTCCAGGCAGGCCTAGAAAGACTATTTAAACTACGCTAAAATGTCATAACCAGCTCTTCCCACTGGTTTCCTTCGGCCAACAGCCCAAAGCCTTAGTCTGTATGAATAAAAGTGGCTATAAGGCAATGGCCGAACACCAGCATAAATTTACAACACTTCAGCTCCTGAGTGATTCATACTGTCCTTGAAACACATCTTGGAAATGTCAAGTATCTGCTGCATATGTATGTGCTGAAAAATGGTATCACCCTGCCAGAGGTTTACCACGCCTGCCAGGATACGTCTTCCAGGGATTTAAAATTCAAATGTTGTCCTACATATATCTATTGGAAAATAGCACATCCTACCAGAGAATAAGGTACATCATTTCATCTGCTCTGTGCTAAATGGCAAAGTGCACAAATATTGTCACTTTAGTACGTGCACAACAATTTACCGTTCTTTCTTACAGACGCAAGTGGTCTCAAATTACTGATATTTACCACAGGAGAAGAGGCGGCATATGAAGAGTTTCCTGAGGATGCATGGTATGGTCTCTGCCCTGATTGCCCAGTGTACACTTTCAGCTATCTATCTGATGTTTCCACAGTCCTCATAGGATGTTCTCATATGGCTTTGGGTAGTCTAGTTTTAATCCCACTATTTGCATGTAGGGGGATATTATATCATGGCAATAGACTCAATTCAGTTGTTCTGTTTTTTTGTTTTGTTTTGTTTTGTTTTTCCATTTCCTTCTTTTTCTGATGCAAAAAGGTATTTCAACAGGATTTTTTTTTTGTGCAGAAATGTATGGGCATGTCAGATTTTCTTTATTCTCCAAAATAATCTCTGAAAGTAATTTAAAGAGCAAAACAGCACTCAATCTAGCTTTGATTGGGAAATTCCAGCTATTCTTGTGTAGCATGCTATTTTTTTTCCCTTGTGATGTAAACTCAACATTTTTTAGAAATTCTATAACACATCCAAGTTAAAGAAAATATTATTTCAAACTACAGTAAGATATGTTAAGATATGTTTCTTCAAAACGACAAAAAAAAAAGGAAAGAAAATATCAAAATAATTTTCTTTGTTTTTCCAAATCCAGCTAAGGAATTGATGCAGTTTGGGTAAATATCTTAATTCCACGTGCATGTAGCATTCAGTAGGGCCTGTTGTGACAGGACTAGGGGTAATGGTTTTAAAACAGAGGGACATAGATTTGGATTAGATATTAGGAAAAAAATTTTACAGTGAGGGTTGTAGAGCACTGGCACAGGTTTCCCAGAGTGGTGGGGGATGCCCCATCCCTGGAAACATTCAAGGCCAGGTTGGATGAGGCTCTGAGCAACTTGATCTAGTCGGGGATGTCCCTGCTCCTTGTAGGGGGGGTTGGACTAGATGGCCTTTGAAGGTCCCTTCCAACCCTAACCGTTCTATGATTCTATGATTCTATGATTTTTCAGAAGTCCACTTTTGTCTGCGATTAGCACAACACTCATCTTCCATCACACAGCTGATGGCATACGCTACTGAGTCCTATAGCTCAGTCAACTGATGAAAATGTCAATCTGAGTTTACCATGAGAATAAATGAAGACGGTGGGGGTGCTGATTCATAGAAATAAATATACTTTATTTCTATTTGCTGTCTTGAAAAGACCGTATGTTTTTCCTACAAGGTAAAGTCACTGATATTTACAACTTGCTTGACCTCTTTTGCTTTACGTGGCTCGTTTGATTTACTTAACCTACTCAAGCCACGGCCTCTCAAACACAGTCTGGCTGTGGCAGCACGTAATACCTCCCAGCAGAAATATGCCAACCACCTGGGCAGCTTCTACCTTTATGACATTTACTGCTCAATTGCAGCATTACTAGAAATTGACAGCACGGCAGTTCCAATTTCCCAAAAATGACTTTGGATAAATTGGTATGAGAAGAATCCTACTGGTGGCAATAAACCTCACAAAAGGAAGAGCCCTGTTTCTTGTACAAAATTAGCTGGTTCATTAACTGCAAGTATAACAGCCCAATCACATTACGAGGGTCAAACACAGAACAGCAGACAAATCTTTAGGCGTTAGTAAATTGGCCAGTGCAGAGTCACTTATTCTTTTCCTTATAAACCAGCATGTGCTGTCTCACCAGCACTGTCAGCACTACAGCTAAACATAAAGTCCACATACAGCAAGGGGAGACACAAAAACTCACACTAAAAAAGAGCAGAAACAGGAAAGAAGCACAAAAGCTGATGCGGTTTTTTTTTTAAACTGCCTATTATCTCGAGTAAGATGAGTTGGTCAGAGATCACAGTAGCCCATCCCTGACAATCCAGTTGTAGCATCAGTCATCAACCTATGCCTAACATGAAACCAAGCGCCTTACAGACTCTTCAGTGCTGACCAAACCAAGGACATGTGAGAAGTGATAGTGGAGGCCACCACTGCTGCAGTCCAGATAAACAGGGAGAGCAAGGCCAGTGTTATACAAAACACTGTAATCTTAAAATTGTTGCCTACAAGGCATTTAAGGGTGGTAATACTATGCAATTTCAGAAGCTGGGTTGGTTACAATAAAGTTTCATTGGATTTAGATAGCAGAACACCAAACTGATAACAGGGCATATACCTAGGATGCACAAAGAAATAGGAGGTGTCTTGGGAAGTGGACTAGATCATCATTGAATCAGAAATACCCCAGCCTACTCTTCCTGTATGGGCTGCGCTCTGTACTGACATGTAACTCCATGTTTCAACAAGTGGCTGAAAGCAAGAAAGCCAAGAGAAGATTTCCCAATTCATCAGGAATCAATAAGAACATAATTGTACCCATTCGCATAATAGCCTCCTCTGAGACCACTTGGCAAACTTAACCAAATGAGAGACTTTGCAGACCACATTCAACTGAACGTAGATATTAAAGCTGTTACATTCAGGTATTCAGGGACTATTCTCAAGATGTGTTCATTTTCTGCAGATGTCCCAACTGAGACACATAACTGAGGAGAGTTTAGTTAAGGATCCAGTTGAACGATTTCCCAGCTCGGTTTGCATTACCACATCTGACAACAGACTGTTGGCTGTGTCATTCAGGCAATGAAGCTGGAGGAAGAAGTATGGCCAGCAGATTGAGGGAGGTGATTCTCCCCCTCTACTCTGCCCTCGTGAGACCCCACCTGGAGTACTGTGTCCAGTTCTGGAGCCCCCAACAATAAGAAGGACATGGACCAGTTGGAGAGGGCCCAGAGGAGGCCACGAAGATGATCAGAGGGCTGGAGCACCTCTCCTATGAGGACAGGCTGAGAGAGTTGGGGCTGTTCAGCCTGGAGAAGAGGAGGCTCCGGGGAGACCTGATAGCGGTCTTCCAGTACCTCAAGGGGGCCTACAAGAAAGCTGGGGAGAGGCTGTTCAGTAGGGCCTGTTGTGATAGGACGAGGGGTAATGGTTTCAAAATAGAGGGAGGTAGATTTAGATTGGATATTAGGAAAAAAAAATTTACAGTGAGGGTTGTGGAACACTGTCCCAGGTTGCCCAGAGAGGTGGTGGATGCCCCATCCCTGGAAACATTCAAGGCCAGGTTGGACGAGGCTCTGAGCAACCTGATCTAGTCGGGGATATCCCTGCTCCTTGCAGGGGGGTTGGACTAGACGACATTTGAAGGTCCCTTCCAGCCATAACCATTCTATGATTCTGTGTGTGGAAGGGAGCCGATGGGCCCTCTTGACTCTTGACAGTGTCCATGTGTTAAATCAGCCTTCATGTCAGAAAAGCAACAATGATAAAACAGGCAACAAAGCTGAGTTGATTTCACAGGCAAAAAAAAAAACCTCTAAATCTAAAAAAAATCAACTTCCCCACATTCAAAAGCTTCTAAAATAAGCAATACATTTGCATTTATGTAAATATATTTTAATTCAAAGGACATTTTTTATTATTATTATTATTATTATCATTTGGCAATAAGTAACAATGTGGTAGGTCAGTGAACACCAGCATTACTTGAGGACTGAATATATTGACACCATCAGGAAGTTCTTCTGAGACTGAAGGAAAGCACCAGTTGCCATATTTATGTTTATCTTAGCAGGTCTATGGGCTGTAGTCTGACAGATACCACACAGTGATGTTTGTAAAGTGAGGAAGCATCCACTTTAGATGATGTTATGAAGTTTCTTCACCCTATTATTTTCGAATATGAAATGCCCCAACTTCAGGAGTGCAATGAAAGGTTAGTAGCACCAACATCTAAGCCTAGATAAGTAATGGAAGAAAAAGAAAGTCTGAGGAAGGTTTTTTCTTGATGTAGTAGGGTCTTCTTTCAGCCAGTGCGATTTGCTGTGTAAAGACAGATTTGTGTACATTTGGCCTGGACAAAGAGGTAGAGCACTGGTAAATTAGTTCCTGTGTCTCTGCTGCTGTAATCTTAAAACAGATGGCCAGTATGTGATCTTGGGATCTCTTCCCATTTTAGGGAGCTGGGGAGGTTACAGATACACTGGCAGAAGGTTGGTTCTAAAATTGTCCAACAAAGGAAGAAACATGATTCTCTGATTCCTTTAAAAGTGTAAAATGTTTTCAGAACAATGCAGGTCTTTTCTTGTGGCTTTGAGAAGTGTGATGGAGCTGCAACCAATGATAAAGTGGTGAAAGTTGAATTAGAGCAGTTTAGAAAGGGGATGTAGATCTTGTGTGTTATTTTGGAATAACTAGTAATGTTACATACAGAGGTAGGATGGAAAAACAGCTCTTCTAAAATAAAATCAGAATAGTATTTTCTTTTGCCATAGGCAAAAAAAAAAGGAGCAACAACTGTATTATTCAGGTCACCTTTACTCTCTGTTACAAGACAAACATGCCTGCAGAGGTGGACAAATATGCACTTGCCTTCATTAGGTAGTAATACAAATCCTGACAGCTGTATTGTTGACACTTTCTTCAGATGAACTGGGGATTTAAGGATTCTCTTCTCCCTAACACCAGTTATAAAATTGATTTCATGGAGCTACGTCTATTTATCCCAGAATGGCCAATGAAAGAACAAGCTCGCACATGTGAAATAGCAATGTTCAGTATGAAACACTGGGAATGTTTCAAGCTGTTGGGGCACTTGTAGTTCAGCTAAGTGGCCATCTATGAGCATGGAAAGGAATGATTGTTGCTCTAGCAATCACCCTCAACATATTGTGGAGCTGCCAGTTGCAGAGGTGCCACTGGTCACAGAGCCAAGTCCTTAATCCTTGCCTTGGCTGCTTTGGCTGAAGAATCCTTCTGCTACCTTGAGAGTAAAGCTTAGCAGTGGAGATGACCCTCTTCTAGCAATCTTGAGATCTTGCCATTTGTACATCAGATCTCCAAGGTTATCACCAATGCACTCCAGAACCTCTTGGATTATTTATGCCCAGCTGTGTTGTCCCTCCAACAGATACTGGAGTGGCTGAAGTCCCCCATGAGCACCAGAGCCTGCAAACGTGAGGCAGTTCCTATCTGTCTGTAGAGGGCCTCATCCATTTTGCCTGTCCTCTTTATAATCCTAACCTATAAACTCTCCATCAGTTCCTCATCCATCCCCAGGCAGAGATCCATGCACTCCAGCTGCTCTTGTACATAAAGGACAACTCCTCCTCATCATCTTCCTATCCCGTCCTTCCTAAAGAGCCTGTAACCTTCCAATGCAACACTCCAGCCATGGGACCCATCCCACCACATCTCTATGATCTCAGCAAAATTATAGCCCTGCAACTTCAAAAAGATCTCTAACTCTTCATGTTTATTCTCCATACTGTGTGCACTAGTGCACAGGCACTTTAGAGATGCACCTCAGCATGTAGAGTTCCTGGAGAGGGTTTGGGGTATTATTTGTCCACAATAGTGCCTTGTAGGCACCTTTCTGCCTACATGCAAGTGCTAGAAGTGACCCTGCCAAAGCCCCACTGTGATAACTTGGTGAACCCTTCCTGCAACTCCACCCCATGCCCTTTATTCAGTAGTCCTGTCCATTGCTCCCTCACAGGGCTGCTGGTCACCCTGTCCCTCCCCCATCCTTCCTAGTTTAAAGCCTTCCTTATGAGGTCAGCCATCTTATTGGCAAAAACAGTTTTGCCCTACCCAATGAGGTGCATCATCCTAAGCAGATGCTGATCTACAAACAGGGTCCCATGGTCAGAGAACCCAAAACTACATTGTCAACACCAATTCCATGGCCAATTACTGATTTGTCCTATTAGTGCCCTCCTCCTTGCACCCTGTGTGATGAAGCTGCACAGAGATGTTTTTGCCAAGAGCTCCTGTAAGGTTGTGTTGAAAAGACTCTGTTGATTCAAAGGTAACCTAGGCCAATAGCTCATTTTGGGTCCAAGGGCTTGGACTCACCAATTCAGTAACACATGGTTAAATATTCATATCAAAGAGATGCCATGACTAGGAACACAGGCATGGAGTTTATTTGCAGAAGACAAAAAATAACAGAGAGAAGCTGCCCTGAGTCTGCATTTCCCCTCATCTATTTCTTCCTTGCACAACAGAAATTGCTCTGTACCCTAGGGAGTGTTATGGATGTGTTCATTAAGGAATTGGCCCACACGCTGGCAAAATCTACTTTTAGGTTTTTGTAAGAAGTATAGGTTCTCTGCCTGTGCCATGCATAGACCAGACAAGCTCTTCCCATTAATTCTCTCTGGCTCAGGTGAACCAGAAAGCTGTTTGCTCTACAACCGTGGGAAAATTTTGCTGAGTGGGCCACCTCACATTCCCTGGATATATATTTTCCTCGTGTTTTCTAAATAAGCACACACAGAGTTTTCATTTCATGCATGTAAGAGGAATGCACTAAAGAAATAAAACAAGTGCCAGGAGAACTGTCTCTTATCATCATTGCTTTTGAATTTTCACTGTGGGGGTTTCAAATCCCTTTGCTTCCTGATGCTTAATCGGTCTGTGCAATATGCATGTCAAAAGATAAACAGTGGGACCTCTCGGCAATTGGTTGGGAAGATACCTTGACTGGTTGCAAGGCTGAGGAGATACTCCTAAAGAAACTCTTAAAAATCTGATGCAGTGAAACAGGAATAAGAAAGAATGTGTCTGATATAAAAGCAACAAAAACCTTATGCTGGCTCAAAACCAAAATGTCCTACTTAGTCTAACTGTTTCTCACAGGCAAGTTAATATTGGGGTCATTTCTATGCATGAATAACATCTTAAAATAATAAATATTGCCTGAAGAAAAGGAGTTGCAAAGATCTTGAAGCTAGCTGATGTGTGTTGTCATGTCGCTCAAGGCATTAGCATCTGATGTGGTTTTAGGAGATGAATTAGGCTCCAAAGTTATCCATGTACAAAAATAAGCTTCCAAACAGGCATAAATAAAAATTAATAATAAAGAAATAATTAAAAGTTTGGTTTAGAGATCATCTTGATTTTTTTCTGCACCTGAGAACCTGAGTGGTGTTTCTCACTGGGATGCAGCTTGCTCATCTGAGTGTGAAAGGAGATATATTATGGTAATGGCAACTTGCAAAGGTATGAGCTTGGCAAAGAAGCCCAGAGTGATTAACGAAGAGTAGAGAAGAGTTTCCTCTTTTATGATCTACATATGGCTGTCTAAGGACTTGTTCCAGCTCCCAGGAGCTCAGGTGAGAACTCCAGAAATATCCCCACAAATCTTGCTTCTTTGGAGTTTACGTCCCTCAGTGTGGCTTTAGGATGGTTAGCTCTCAAGTTTGGAAGCAGACAGTTGCTTCTGAAGCACTGCACAGTATTAAGACACATGCACAAAATGAGAGATACAGAAAAAAGGGTCTGGTGGTTCTTTGCTGCATCAGAAGACAGCAGTGATGAAGACAAGGCTCAGAGGGAATGTAAAAGGAGATGACCTACTGTGTCTTCTCCCTCCATTCACACAAATTGATGGCTGTCAGCAATGGGCTGCACTTAAATATAATAATAGGAGTCACTCCTCTCTTTTCCCAAGTTTTCTCCACCACACTCCTAGCCACTGGTAGCTAGAGAAGGTCAACTAATGAGCAGGGGCTTGCATATGAGAACATCATGACGTTCGGCGACTGTAAATTTAATCAGACTCACCCTGCAATGTGGAAAGAAAACTCCATTTAGGAGAAGAAAGCTGCTTAATTTTCTCCACTACCATCAATGATCATAACAATAATTGCTACTACTATTTTGCTTTTTTTTTAAACTACAGTTCCAAGTAGAAAGAAAGAATTGAATTCCTTTCCAGTTAATGTTACATATTCCCCAGCTTCCCTTTTACAGCCAAAAGGGAATGGATTAATTTCACTATGAATTCTATTTTATGCCAAATGTACCAGCTAACTATCCTTAATGTAAGAACCCTATTGCACAGGGTAGCTTGTTAGATCAAAACATCACTGGATGTACAAAACTCCCAAAATACAGGAAAAATAATCACAGCATCAGCAAACAGCTGCTCACAAGGGAACACACAACATTATATTGGAGTGGTACAGGGGGGTAATGAAGCTCATACTTTAAATGTGAAACCCACCTATTGTGTCTCCTTGCTCATGCACCATGGAGGCAAGGTCTTTAATGATCTGGTTCACATCCAACATGTCACTCTGAAAAGACAGAAAGTCTAACATTAATAGTGAATGAGTAATATCCAAGCATAAAAGGCACGTTCCACAGTCAAGCTTTGCAAAGAAAAAAAGAAACAAAATCAGAAAATCTCATCTGTGAAGAATTGAAAGAAAAAAGTTATAATGCTTCCATAGGAAATAAAAAAATCCCTGTCAACAAAGTAGTGGTTTACTGGATCTAAGTCGGCCAGTTGACTCACGCTTTCAATAAGAAACAAGTAGATGATCAGATTATATGGTTGCTTTTCAGAATTGGGGAGAGCTAAGAGAGAAAAACTCAATAAAAACAACAGCAGCAAACCCTTCTCTTTCTAAAAAAGTTATTTTTGATGCAGGACATTCAATTCAGAGTGTGAATTTCAGCACAGCATCTATCTGATAAAACACTATTCATAAACTGATGGAGATGTGATCAAAAACTCACTAAATTTGAAATCTCATTGGTAAGGCAAAAAGTAAAGACCTGTTTGATGAATGGATTCATTTATATATTTTCAAGTGTTAAAAGAAAAAAAAACCTAGGTTTAGCACTGAATTTTTCTTAGTTAAAATACAGCAAATTGCCAGTGAGTTTGTCTCATTTCCAAACACCACATACAAGAGCAAATGTGAGCATATGTTGACTTCATATGACACTAGCTCTTATAAAAAGAATTAATCTAGCAACAATAGGCATAATAATAAAGATACTGCTAAATGCACTACCAGCAAGGCGACGTTAGTGGAGAAGAAAAAAAATAAAGACACTCAAACAAGATGTGTTTTGTTAGGCTGTACAAATCACAGAATCACAGACACATTGAGGTTGGCAGGAACCTCTGAAAATCATTCAGTCCAACACCTCTGCTCAGAGCTGTCAATTAAAGAAGGTTGCTCAGGGGCATGTCCACTTGCTTTTGTGTATCTCCATGGATGGAGACGGCACCAACTGTGCGGCCAACAGTATGTCTATGGCTCCTTTGTACTGGGGAACACAGCACTGGATGCTTTCTGAAAACATTTCCCAAAGAATCTGCTTCTCCTGATGCTAATTCCACAGTAATTAATTTATCTGCTTGTGTCCTGCTGCAACTCGAGTCCGTTGTGCCAAAAAGTCCGATTGCTTCCACCTCACTCTTAAAGATTTCAGCATCCCTACTGGCAAATTCAGAAAATGGTGCAAAATGAATCCACGTCCTTCTACTGAAGGTTGTTATGAGAATATAAGTGGCATAACATTTAATCGTGTAATGCAATATAATCGCATTAATTTGTAATGAAACTTAGGAGTCCCATTGCGAATCCTAGAATATACCAAATTGTTGAATAACTGAAGAAGTAGGAGAAACAAAAGGTTTAAAAAGCTGTGAGAATTCACAACAAAAGAAAAAACAAAACCCTCAACCAAAGACCGGGTAATGCATCACAAAATGCACTTCATTCATTCACTTGTCAAGTATAATGAAGCTTTAATTATGTATGGTATTATTCATAACTTGTAAATACTGCAGAATATTTTGGAAAAGCAGTCAAGTTTAAGTAACTTGAGATTGCACTTGAGCACTGTGCTAGTAAATCATTGCCAGGAAATGAGGAGAAATTAGTTGTGATTTTTTTGGGTGAGGGACTTGTTTGAGGTTTTTTTTTTTTAAATCTCTGAAAGGAGAAAGCTAAAGTTTAGCAAGATGTGAAGAACTGAGAATTAACTTTAATGTGTTGTTCTCCTCTCATTTAACTGCTTAGTAAAAGATGATTAAGGAAAAATTAAACACACAAATAATAATACTAAAAAAGCTTAGAATGCTCATTTGTCTCCCTTGGCTAAATTGCCACTGACATCAGTCTTTGGTTTCTGTTACTTGCAATATAAAAAAAACCTCTTTCTACCCTTCAGTCAATCTGTTTTGTTTTGTTCTGCTTCTTCTACAGCGCTTTAAGAGAACGCAGCTTGAAACTCATGAACATGTTTTTGCACGTGCATTTGGTTAGATAGAAGATATTGTCACACATTGAATTATACACACCTCCCACCCCCCGCAAGTATTTTCAGCAGAATAAAACAAAGCGAGGAATTGGTCTTAGAAAGATCAGATAGACTACTCATAGGGTCCTCCTCAGCTAATTTAACTGCAAGGAGTTGGGCTGTCTGCCTGCTGATCCCCAGATATTATGACGAGAAGGGAAGAACGAGAAAGGAAATTCAAAACTGTATATATAATCATAGAATCATAGACTGGTTAGGATTGGAAGGGACCTTTAAAGGCCATCTAGTCCAACCCCCCTGCAAGGAGCAGGGACATCTCCAACCAGATCAGGTTGCTCAGAGCCTCATCCAACCTGACCTTGAATGTTTCCAGGGATGGGGCATCCACCACCTCTCTGGGCAACCTGTTCCAGTTTTCCACCACCTTCATTGTAAAAATGTTTTTCCTAATATCTGATGTAAATCTACCTCCCCCTATTTTGAAACCATTACCCCTCGTCCTATCACAGGCACTGATAGAGAGTTTCTCCCTATCCTTCCTGTAGGCCCCCTTGAGGCACTGGGAGGTCCCTCTAAGGTCTCCCCGGAGCCTCCTCTTCTCCAGGCTGAACAGCCCCAACTCTCTCAGCCTGGCCTCACAGGAGAGGTCCTCCAGCCCTCTGAGCATCTTCGTGGCCTCCTCTGGACTCTCTCCAACTGGTCCATGCCCTTCTTATGTCGGAGGCTCCAGAACTGGACACAGTACTCCAGGTGGGAGTATATATGAACAGTGCTGTTTCAGATTTGCCATTTATATCCAGGTACCTGAGAGAAAACAGCCATCCACTGCTGCAGAGTATAGATCCTTTTCATACCATTGTAACAACACTTTAAAATTATTGTTCAGCAAATATGCATTTGTTAAAGCTAGCCACTGCGTTGTTTGGAAGGAAAAAAAAAAAAAGACTACTAAGACTACTGTATTTAAGGAAAAACAAACAAGGGTGAGCTGTAAACACAGAGCACAAAGCAACCTGACCTGAAGCAAGGGATCTGTTGAATAATTCAACCTGGCAATGTGAAGTTTCAAGTTCCCTGATATATGTAAGCAAAACAGAAGAAACAATAGAAGAAAGAAAAATAGCCAGAAATAAAAACCTTTCATAACAGAATATACCTGAGAGCTATGTTCCTGTGCCTTCTTGCCGGGTTAGCTCTATCACGAAGTACCTCTGAACTTGCCAGGCATCAGAGTTTGTTAGAAAAATCAGATTGCTTTGGTTTCCCATGTTTGCAGATACTATGCAGAATTCACAGTGAAATACAGCTCCTCATAAATCCCTTTGGCTCCACAGAAACCAGGAGTACAACAGCAAGCTACTGTTCTAAAAATGCTATCTTCCTGCCAGCTAACTAGGTTGGGGTTCCTCAGGTTTTAATCAACACCAGCATCTCTTGTCTGGCAACAATTCACTCCCTATTTTCAGCAGCAAGAGGGAGACATTTAAATTATTTAATCTAAATCCTCTATTTTTTTTTTTTCCAAAGGAGAAATCTATCACATAGATTAGTACACAGGATTTAAGGTCAGCCATGTCGGAACAAAAAAGATTAAGCCTAGTCATCAGTAAAACCAGAGCTGGCAAAAAGAAATGGCAGTAACCAAAGATGACAAAAAAAAAAAAAATCAGAGAAGTGCCAATAAACAAGTCATGCAGACAAGAAAAAGCAGAGAAATGAAAGATCTTGAGACCCTAAAGATCTGGAAGATTGACTCTCACTAGGGAAAGTTGGTTTGGAAATTTCTCAACAGAAAGTACTAGGTTTAAATGGCAGGACTATTTGAGTCATTTAACCTGACTCAGTGAGTGAATAATGTCACTGCAAACTGCTGAGATTTTGAAAAAAAAACCCATGAAATTCCAACTCGCACAGAAACTGTTGAAAATATGAGTTTGCAGATAAACTAGAAATTTACATTACCCATTTTTTACTTTAACAAGATGACAATTTCAACATTTTTAAAATTAATCTGGGAGCAAGCCGACTTGTAAAACCCAGACATTGTTACCAAATGGGAACAACTTAATCATAAATCCCTGCAGCCCACTTCCTCATGGGATGAATATTACCGAGGTGTTTGCCAAGAGAGTAAATAAGTAAACCTCCTCTCTCTTCCACTCTCATGCTTGGTGGGGTGAAGATTTATCCACGCTGAAAACTTCTAACACAGCCCTGGCTTTAATAATATTCTAAGGACACTTCTGTATTCCAGCCACAAGACCGGCATTAAATAAACCAGAGAGGGGAAACACACTCTCCTCAAAAGGACACAGAACAAGCATGTGCTGTCAATAATTTCTCTCTCACATTTAGCCAGATCCCAGAATCCTTTATCAATGTCAGCTCAGGTCCTCAAGGGAAGAGCCACACTTACTTCTAAGAATATTTGTCTGAGGTTTGTATAAAAAATGGGATCAGAAATATCAGAGGTCTGTCCTATTTAGCACATTTGCTTTTGTGTGTATTCACAAACCACCCGTTTGAAGGACTACAAATTAATGAACTACTAAATTAGTTGCCAACTCATTGTTCAGGAGATGCTGAATTCTACAGGTGAGGTCCCATTCTGCCCCACTATTCACTCTGCTATAAGTAGCCAGGAGACCTAGAAAACAAACCTGAAGGAGATTCTGAAAGATGTAATATAATGTCCATGTGTGTATTTCTGTATATTGAAGCACTTCAAAATAAAATAAAGCAAAACGAAACCCTAGTGCTTGTTGTCTTTGGAAAAAAAAAATCCAAAAACCAAAAAGGAAGAAAAAAACCAACCCTTTCTAGTGTCTGACATGTTTTACCAAAGAGATGTTGAGATCCTCCTCGTATATTGTCCCATCTGCAACACCCTTGGGACATCTCCTACCCCGTGGTCCAGCACGTGTGAACCACAGATCCAGCATACACAGAAAGATAAACAAAGCATGGTGTTCATCTATCCCCATTCTCTCTGCAAGACAGAGGAAGGAAGGGAAACGGAAAAAAAATCATATAAAAAGTGAGCAAGCTTCTCTGACGCTAGATAGGCAAAAACTAAATCTTGCTGCAACAGCCTTTCAACAAATATTTTTCTCTTGTCTATGGCTGGGGAGAAAAAAATGACATTCTATAAATCAAACTGATTCAACCTAAGCAACAACAGACCAACAGAAAATTGTTTTGAGGGCAGAAGCTATCCAGAACAGCAATTACAGACTGAGTTAGATCTCCTCTGGGACTGAACAACAGCCAGTGTGGGGAGTTTCTCTCTCCCTCTTACTCGCTTGTGCCCGCTTCCTCTTTATTTTGCTGTCTTAGTGGTCAGTGTCATCTCAGGAACCGTAGCACTGCACGGCATCATTAAAATAGTTGTGCTGAGCTTCAGCATGCTAATCCAGAACCTACCTGGGGACAGTGGGCTTAAGAAAGACATGAACAGTGCTCCTGTCCACCCAAAGCCCAATGGAGATCCTGTGAAAAGCAAGATGCGTCAAGCTCATCACGCAGAGGTGAGGCCATTGCAAATGGCACCTCAACAGGGACGAATAAAGAGATTCTGGAATGAGCCAGTTGGTAATATCATTTACTGTACTCTAAGCGAGAAATGACCCAATGACACATTTAACCTACCATGCCATCTTTGGTGTAAATTCCTGTGTAGTGAAAAGGGCAAGGCTGGTGGGTGGGAAGAACAAATTGCTCTGCATATTTGAAGAAGAGGCAGAAACAACTTCTACTGCAGGACTTGCAAGAGTGAAAAGGTGAAAATGTATTCACTGCAGCTCCCTTGCTCTTCTTCACTCTCCTGGTTTCAGCTGCAATGGAGTTAATTTTCCTCTCAGTAGCTGGTGTGTTTTGGATTTCAGATGTGAAGAATGTTGATAAACACACTGATATCATGAGTTATTGCTAATGAGACCAAGGTCACTGTCTGGCTTCCCAGGTCTCGCTAATGTGCAGGTGCAGGAAGCTGGGAGGGATATACCCAGAAGAGTTGACCCAAACTGGCCAAAGAGAGTATTCCATGCCATAAAGCTCACACTCAGTATTTAAGTGGAGGTGGGCTGGTGAGCTGTCGCTTTTCTCTCGCTGTTTGGAATTGTTCTGGGATTGTTTGCAGGATTGTTTTTTTTTTTTTTCATTCTGTGACTGCTGCTTGAGATGGGCTGTATCCGTCATTGGGTGGTGAGAAAATGTGCATCACTTGTTTTGTTTTCGTTTTCTTTTTCCTCTTTTAAAAAATATAATTATATTTTCCTTTGCTACCCTAGTAAACTGTCTTTATCTCAACCTACAAGTTTTCTTTTCTTCTCTTCTCGATTCTCTCCCCCATTCCCTGGGGAGAGGGAGGGTGACTGAGAAGCTGGCTGGGGTTAAACCACAACATCCACCCTAATGGATATCTCATAGATCAGATACACATGTGTTTACTACTTATTTTAATGATCTACTTTAATGAATCGGACATAAGACCTCCAATTTGCCTTCTTTACTACTCCCAGTGTGTCTTCCTACCAGTAGCAATCTAAGTATGAGTAGGCACGATGGGCAGTTCCCTTGGAAAACTCCTCTCCTCTTAGCATTGAAGCACATTTGAAGACATGTCTTGATAGCCTGTGTTAATGACAGGTGTCATTAGCTCTGATAATATCTAAAATGTGTGAGAGGCATGCAGGGGCAACAGAACATTACTGTGAGATGCATCAATGCCTTTTAGCCACCTTTTGCACTACGCCCTTTCTCTGAAGCTTCACAACCACACTTCTAGATCAGATTGCCTGCAAACACACATTGCTGTCACTGCCTCTGTACTCTATATCTCCCAGTGTTTGCCTTTATAGAGATCAAAGACTGTTTAAGGCAGATATTTTCCTTCATGGGATCTTTAACGGTTCCAAGTCTGTGCTGAAGGTCAGAACTGAACTATAATCTCAGGGAAATATAATCATACAAATGATAGGGAGAGTTATTTTGCCCTTTCAAAACCCTGTAGATCTGGAAATAGGAGATGTGCCAATGGAGGAGGTCATCAATAGTTCTGTTTTTAAGTAGGTATCCTCACTCTATATTTGGGGAAATGTAGCATATGATAAAGTGTCAAAAATAATGTAAAAAGTTTTTGTTACTAACCCTGATTTTGAACTTCAAATTAATTTAAATCCAAAATCTCATTTAAATTCAGCAGTTTGTGAAGGTATGTGACTTCACATATGTGCATACGCATGAGTATTCATACAGGTATGCAAACACATATAGTCTTGTGTACCTCAAACACAGCCACCCGTATAAATAGTAACTGCATATAGATAGATACACTAATAATTTTAAGATCTAACTTGCCCCCAACATATACCAGGTGTTAAATGAGCATTTGAGGCATAGCAGATTGCAGAGACACAAACACAGCCTATTTTTGTCTACACTAGCACAAAACAGACCTTAAAACTCAGGCTTTTTTTTTCCTTGGTAAACACTCTGGTACAAGATGAGCATAAACACCGATATGTTCTGATAACAGGCAAGCAAGAAAAAAAAAAAAGAAAAGAAATTGTTTACCTTGCTTAATATTTATTTAAAAAGCTGCACTGATTCAATTTTTCCTTCAAGTTAATGCTGTGATAGTTTGACACCAGGCAGAGCAAGGGCAAGAATGGCTTTCATCAGAAAACTGAGAGGCAGCACTTGCATGAGGAACAAAGGAATTATGCAACAAAGTCAAGGTGCAGAGAAAACGGAGAAATGGTTTGAAAATCATTCATGATGGAAGAAAGTATGTGCATTTCTGTATTCTGCAGTGCACTGCCCTTCCTTCATCCCCACCACTCTCCTTTTCCTCTAGACACTCATAGCACGTTGCCCACAAAGAGGGAAAGTGAAGGGAGATCCACAAATCAAGTGAATAAAGAAGGAAGATATTTCACTTCTTTCCTGAGTGGGAGGGAGAACATCAGCTCTGTTCTCCAAAAGAGGGGATGCCATAATTTTATTTCCCTTTACTCTGTGTCTGATGTTACTGCGCTTTGTTAAGACAGCTGGCACAAGTCTCTTGGATGTTATAATGCCTATTTGGAAGTGATAACACCAAAAATGCATTAGACTAGTCACACCTCATATTTATTCATTACAATTCTTAGGTTATACATTTAATTTGTCAGTCTTACAGAAGAAAGCATCTGCACCCATACTACAAATCCAACCTACAACCAAGTTTCTAGCTACTCTACCACTAAAGAAAGATCAATATCCTTGTGTTTCCAACAAACTCTTGGGCTGTATACGAAAGAGACTTGCAGGCTAGAAATATTGCTTCTGTTTTCTGCTATGCTACAAAGGTTTTTGCTGGATTTTTGGCCAACTCACTTGTCCCAGCTTCCCAGAGTTGAATTAAGGAGTCCATTCTGAGGTAAATTCACTTATGTTTATGGGGTAACTAGAAGGTACAACAATAAATGCATGAAAAACCCAAGAAGAATAAATACAAATAAAGGCAATGCAATACTTAACGTTGTGGCCTTCATATTCTAGAAATAAAAATGCTCAGTGAAGAAGAAATGTTCTCCCAATAGAGAATATGCATTAGTATTGAGAATACAGGTTGCAATTTAAGGTTTGTGAAATTTGCTGGCCAGAGAATGAAAATGAAACACAACACAAAATGTAAAAATAAAAGCCGCGTTAACCAGAAAAGAAATATCCACCCAGAATTATCCATAGCCTTGTCTGAGAAAAGGCTTTTAGGAACAATGGGTCACTTGGTCCTTTCTACAAGAGCTGGACAATAAATGCACCGATTAGATGCGATTGCCATGGACTGGTTCATGATGTGGATACCTGTCCACCAGGAACTATTAGTCTATATTACACATTTGTTTTGTATCAGCTTCCAAAACACTCCAATGAGTCATGGGTCTCTTCAGGAATAAACTGCAAAAAGTGATATATATGGGTTCTTACTGCAACCTATGAAAATCTTTCAGGAATAATTGTTGGGGACACTTAGCTTTGTTTTTTTTTTTTTAAAGTGCATTTAATATTTACAGCTACACTTTTTTTGTAACTGTTCACAAGAAGAAGGTCTCCTGAGTACTAACTCACCAAAGACATGGAAATCCATAAGCAAACTCCAGTCTCGGTATCTTACACACTGACTTTTCCTTTAGCATCTCCTGCTTTCTGCCCCGGGCTGCAATGTATAAACTAATGTGAGCAGTGAGGGAAGTAGCTGTAATCTATCACACTGACTGATATCAGCCCCAGGAAAGGTAGTTTATTGCAGGCGGTATGTTATCTTCAAAAATAGAAACTGTGCAAAGATTATGACAAAAACTTCAACACTTTCTACACTTTGTTTGCAGCACTATTAATTCTTCACTCTGGATTTATTTCCATGAGGGTCATTTAACCAGAAAAAAAAATACAATGGAGAAATTCATTTTCTTTTTAGGAGTGTTCTGGGAAACCAAGCAATTAGAGCAATCTTAAGCTGTCATGTATTATCAATTACCACTCAATTATTTTACTTAAATAAAATACTGATTGCAGAGTCTGATCTGTAGCTATCAGCTGAGTGATTCATTTAGGTGTACTATTTATTCTTCAGAAATTAAAAAATTATAATCTAATGTTAATAGAAAAGGGAAAGGCAAAGGGACAAGGGAGAGGTGAAAATCGGAAATATGTAGCGCCTTTTCACAATTCTCTGCTATATTGCCAATTCTCAGTTTGGAAATAGCTGAAACTCCTGTACTTTATAGAGAGTCTGAAGGTAAGTCAGTCCTCATTACAAGTGGAGTCCATGGTTTTAGCACAGTTGTAATGTCTAAAGAGGTCATGGATGGTTGGAAGTTCTTGTCCTCTGTCTTCAGGAGACTGAAGGGCCACAGCTAAAAGATGGGGTATGGCTGTTCAGGTCTCCATGGACTGCAGATAGCACCAGCTCTGTGAGCCATCACATCTAGGTCTAACCAAGGTTCAGGTGCTCCTCAGTTGTACAAATCAGGCAAAGGGAAGATACATGCTCCATACAAGGGAAAAAACAAAAAGGCTCTGCTCTATATTTCCCTATGCATTTTAAAACCAAATGATAAATTCTTTGTACACTGTTCTAGATTTTGGCCCTGTGGATGGCAGACTATACTGTTGACACTTATCTCGTACATTTTCAGTCACAAGAATGCAAGGTACCTAAAAGGCACAAATGCTGAGTAAAGGTATCTGAGGGACAATTAATTACAACTTCAGATAAAAGGCTTATAAAAGAAAGGTTTGATGGCTCTCACTTCCTGTAAAAATCAGACTTGCTTGATCTGACTCTCCTGTGGTTTTAGTCTCCATTCTGCTCACAAGAGAGCTTTTTTAAAAAAAGGATCCATTATATATAAAATGATTAATCTCATTGTTCAAGGATTTTTTTTTCCTTAATGTTTAATTTATGCCTATCTGTCCTTAGTTACTACTTAGTAATTTGTCACTACCTTTAACCTTAATATTTTAAATTGTTCTACCTTTTTTTTCAATGCTATTACACATCAAGCATTTCTACGTAGTCATCATGCCTCAACTAATCACTGCTGCACTCTCTGAGCCTGCAGTTGGTAAATTCCTGTAATCTCTCTTCATAAATTTTACTTAATACTTCTTCCTCATTTCTTTTTGTCTGGATCACCTCCAAATTTCTAATAGAAAAAGGAGTCCAAAAAGCTCTCATTTATTCTGTACCTTCCTATCGGATAAAAGGTGCCAATGTCTAAGGCTAAAGGCTCTATGACTGTTCACTTTACTTTCCAGCTGCCTGTATTTACTTTCCAGTTGAAATTTTCCAGTTTCTGGTGAAAACTACAGCAGTATCTCACCCTGAGTCTTGGTCTTCCTATATCTCAGAGGTAGCAGCAATGCTTTGGTGCATGGCACAATCTGAATGGTCTAGAAATGTTGTTCTAGGTTGACTTTTGCAATAGACTTTGAGATTCTCATGGCAAGACTTTGGTGTATGTCTCTATAAGGAGATTAGAAAGGTGCAATTCCATAGGTCCCACAGTCTCAGTGTCACCCAGAAGAAAAGTTTCTCTAAGTTTTCTCAACAAGCACAAGAGGGAGGAAGGCACCTTCAGAAAGTACTTCACACCTTTGGTATTTAAACAAAAGTGGGATGAGTCTGAGACATTGTATGTAGCATTGCAAAGGGAGAAAGAATCCTCTGAATCCTTTCTCCCAGAGTGAAAAACATGGTTCAGAAAATGTAGTTTGGTCACACAACCCTGCGGATGACATAGCTTCATTTGCACTCATAAGCATAACGCTATTGGGCTGGATATCATGAGCTGGATTATGATCCTGTGCAAACCTAGAATGACATGCAATTGGTTCCACAGTTTGTCATTAAGGTATGCTTTAGTACTCATAACATCCTGCACTGTCCAAGATGTCATTTACTTTCTGTATCTCAACCAGTTCCTGAACATCTTTATTGATCTTCCTTAAACGAGCCTTTCAGAGTGGCCTGGACAGTCTGGAGAAATGGACAGAAAGGAATCCCATGAAGTTCAAAGGCAAATGGGAAGTCTTGGACAAGGGGAAGAATCATCCCATGTACAGACTGGGGACTGACCAGCTAGAAAGAAGTTTAGCAGAGAAGAAACCTGGAGGTTCTGTGGCCAACCAGTTGCACACGAGCCAGCAGTGTGGCAAAAGCAGCCAATAGCCTCCTCAGATGCACTAGAATGTAGCCAACAAGTCCAGTGAGTTGTTCCATCCCCTCTATTTGGCATTCATGAGACCACATCTGGAGTACTGTCCAGTTTGGGACTCCCTAGTACAAGATAGACATTGACTTTACTGGATTGAGTCAGCCAGAGCATCATCATCATATTCAGAGATCTAAAGCACATAACATATTTCAAGAGCATAAGAAAAGCTAAGAAAAGCTGAGTTTGGTCAGCCCAGAGAAAAGAAAGCTCAGGGAGGCCTTGCTGCTGTGTATAACACCTAACAGAAGGGCAAGGATGGAGCAAGTCTCCTCTCAGTGGTGTACAGTGGAAGGATAGGCAGCCACAGACACAAGTTGGAACACAAGAAATTCCAACTAAAGATAGGGAAAAAATATTCCCATGAGGATGTCGAAACACAGGAGTAAAGGCCGAATGCCTTTCCCCTCCAAAACAGCTTGAGTTACTGTGCAATATTAACTTGGGTCTTTTTTCACTTGAAGGTCTCATGATATTGTCCCCTTCTCAAAGTGGAGAGGAAAATATCCACTCCAACCGCATTGTTACCATCCATATCTTGACCAGTTATCTCTTATAACCTAGATCACAACCAAGATCTCAAGAACCTCATTGTAATAACCTATCCCCTTTTGCAGAATTGTAACTTGCAGACTATCAACAGACGCAGGTAAAAGCAAGTATCTCACCTACAAAGAAACTAAAGACAAGAAGAACCTTCAAGAGCTAAAGAGATGCTGGTGGTCCATGCAGAGTGACACTGCTAGCCTTGGAGAAACAAAACATTTGATCTCAATTGTGTGCAAAGTCTGTATCGTGAGTCTTAAGCCAGGCACAGCTAGTAGTGGTGCGAAGCTCCACAGATCAGATTGTGGACCTCCACAGCAGGGCCACTTCCCAGGAAACCAATCACTCCACAACATTTCCAGAAAAAAAAAAAAAAAAAAAAAAAAAAAAAA
>JAAGAY010144921.1:0-43208 GCA_011801015.1 Ardeotis arabs | reverse complement strand
TTTTTATTTTTTTTTTTTTTTTTTTTTTTTTTTTTTTTTTTTTTTCTCTCATGCCTTTTTTGTGCCTCAGGTTCTGTCAGTGAAGACTTGCATCAACTGGATTTAAGTTAAATTTTATATTCAAGTGAACAGTAAAACGGAATGAAAATAAAGTAAAATAGATGATACTGTGAACCCTGCTTTGCAGAAGCAGGCGTGAAGAACGTTTCTCCCAAGGAGTTCACAATTCCAATATGATATAGTTTATAGCTGGGCAATATGGATAGATGGTTGGACTATTTCCTGTGCATCAGTTATAAAATACTTTTATCCTCATCATGGAAGATTAGCATTCCAAATTAAAAGAAGTAACTGTGGTTCTTATGCTTACAAAGCATAAGGGAGAGCCTGAGAGTAAGGCTTCACATTACAGCTAACCTGATCCAGCAGCTATCTGTCATCAAAATACAGAGTTGTGACTCTTGCTTTCCACTGGCACCTGTGCTTATTTGACCATCACAGTAAGCCTGTTTAGGGAACTAAACCAGCAGAAAAATAATGGCTCTTTTGTAAGGATTTGTATTTTCTAAATCAGCTCATTATGAGATTGAATCGAATGTTAAAGCAAATGCATGGGAAAAATCAGGATTACGTGCATGAGAGTTACAGGGGAGTGGGATTGCTCCTTTTTGTATATTAAATCACTTAACAGTAAAATGAAACCTCACCTGGGAAGTCTTGTTGCAAAATTAAAGAGAGAATGATTGAAGGCTCACCAGAGTGTGAATCAACCCTGATGACAGGGAGTGAGATGATAGGTGGGTGTGGCTTTGTTTGCTGTGTTAAAAGGATATAGGGAAAGTGGTGTCTTGGACAAAGCAATGAACTAAGGAGATGCTCTTTAGAGAAGTATCTAAACAGGTATGAGTGGAGCAGGGGTAGAGAAAAGAGCATTGCAGTAATTAGGATGCAAAACGACAAGACCCTCATGAGAGTTACCCACCTGGGGTAACAGTGGAAGGCATTCTCAATCAAGCCATCTACTGAAGGAGGGTTCAGTCGCTAAAAAAGGTGTTTGCATTGGGTCTTCATGACCTTGATTCTCAGTGAATGTGTAACCTTCAATGTAGGCTCCTGGATTGGCACAACTTACTGTTAATTATAATTCTGCTACCTCACACATGGATTTGCAGGTTTATTTGTTTAGTGGCTGTTTAAATACACAGGCATTGTAGAGTTACTCTTTCTTACAACTAAGAGTGAATTAAAAAAAGTTTTTAATGTTTTCCTCAACTGAGCAAGGGTCATCCAAACTGTATGCATGCAGAACTCCAGAAAGGAAGTAGTGTGATTTTCGGTCAAAATAAGCAGGTGTTTTAAATGCTAGAGGATGGTCAGTGCTGTTGATTTTAACCAACAGAAATAAAATTATTACTTTAATAAAATTATTTCAGTGATTGCAGAAATAAAACCCCCTCTACTCTGGTAATAGTCAGAGATCATACAAATCTGATGACTCTTGGTGTCACCACTGTCTTGAGTCAAAGTTGTAGAAGGATCTCACAAAACTGAGCAAATGGATAATAAAATAGAAGCAGAAACTAATTTTCAGAAATGCAAAGTAACACATGAGAATAGAATAACTTCCTGTAAAATCCCCAATTCTGACTTAAAATCAGCTGTTATTGCTCAGGAAGGTGTTCTGATAGGTATTTCTGTAAAAAAATCAACTGAGTTTTCACTAGCTGTCAAAAAATTAAATAGCATTGAGTATTATTGGAAAGGGGTCATAACATAAAACATTACTCTTCTGTGGTCAAAATCCATGACATATGTAGGCCATGCTTTGTATATGATTTTCCCGCACGGGTCTGCCTGCTGGACTTAGTACAGAAAAAAGCAACAGGAATAATCAAAGATTTGGGGTAGCTTCTCTATGCAAAACACCAAGGAGATAATCCAAATAAAATATCTACTGGTTGTGGGAGTATACAGCAAAGGTATGTCATGCCATGCATCATGGTCACTGTATTTCAGTACTTTCTGTGTTTCTAGAGGCAGGGAAATTAGTTTTTAAAGGTACAGGGGTTTTACATATTTTTTTATCCTGTCAAGAAAATAATGTATTTAATTGTTTATTGCCTTAGGAGAGAGAATATATAATTGAGTTAGGACAGCTTTTGTATTCAGGATACAGTGAAGGCTGCTTAGGGGCTATATTCTTACAGTATTTATTTTTCTTCTTTTATGGCCACAGTATTATGCATGTGTGGTACAGTTGTTCATAGCTGAATAATTTCATATTTTTGTACAGAAATTTTGGATGTTCTCTAAGAGAATTGACAATCAGTTATTTTTTGATAATATTTTAGAAAAGGTTAAGCAGTTTTATGGATGGCATGTAAGTTACATTTGTCAAGTTAATCCTTACTTAATACTTGATGTCAGCTCTTCAGAGGTATTAAGTAAGGAATAAGCATAGTACTTGGTTTGACGTAACACTGTTAAATTCCTTAGAATAGTTTGAAAAAACTGTGCCTTAGAAAGGGTCAGTAAGGCTTTTTTAGGACATCACTGGCAAACTGTAAGTGATTTAGTATTAAAAAAAAAAGCTATGTTGAGTCTTCTGCTTGATATCTTTACTCTATAAATGCAAATGTGTGTATGACTGTCAGAGTGAATAAATGTGATTTCTAACTTTGTAACTGCTTTTATTTATCATTTTCAAATTCATACTCTAATAATTCCAAACTGTATCTGTGGCAAGCTCAGCAAGCTACTGGTCAAATTGTTTTTAGTATTGTAAGAAATAAGCATTTGGACTTATCAGATCTCTATAACTGAATGTTTCAGAGGGATAAAAATAATGAAAAAACCTCATTTTACATTGTATTTGTGTAAGTCAATATGTAAGTCTGTAGTAAATAATTTAGCCATTTAGTCTAAGCTTTATCTAATTTCTTCAAATTAGAAGTTTTCATATGTGTTGTCACTTGATACGGTGTGTGGGCAATCTGGTGTGCATTTCAGAGGCAAAGCCCATGCCTGTGGAGAGTGGGAACTTAACTGCAAGTGCAGATTTTGTCCTGCTGTGATGGGTTAGCCATTTAGGAGACTGTCTGAATTCTGGCAACCTGCTCACGTTTGCTTAGGATAGGTATGGAAAATATATAATTCACATTCTCTGACGCAGCTTCTGGCAGCTCCTTCCTGTTGCCTGAATATGTGATAAAATATGCTGAAGGTAGACGATAGCTCTCTTTTCCTTTGTTCTTGTGCTTTGAGAAATTTTCTAGTGGCTGAACCTGAAACTTGAATAGCCTTCTAATGTTTCTTCCGTCCTTTTTACCTGCTGTTACCAGAGTAATTGCAAGGAATGGTAGGATGAGCATTTCCTTTTTATTTTTTTAAATAGATTTTATTAAGAATTATAGATACCATAGCCAGACATATATTTTTCTATGATAGGTTAAATGCTCTAATTGTTATTTTATTAAAATGTGGTCATAGTTTGCACTGTATTATTGAAGTAATAACTGATGAAGTATGAAATCAGTAAAGTATTGCTGTAGTCATGATTTCTGTTGTCTTGAGACAAAGGGTAAAAGTGAAAAATGTCAGAAATTACTTTAGTTTCAGAAAATTAAAATGAGAAAAGGCAATATACTATTTAGAAACTTGAAGTCTCGTATGTTCTATTAGGTTAGATAAAACTGCAAACATAAAATCATAGAATGGTTAGGGTTGGAAGAGACCTTTAAAGGTCATCTGGTCTAACCCCCCTGCAAGGAGCAGGGACATCTCAAACCAGATCAGGTTGCTCAGAGCCCCATCCAACCTGGCCTTGAATGTTTCCAGGGATGGGGCATCCACCACCTCTCTAAGCAACCTGTTCCAGTGTTCCACCACCCTCATTGTAAAAAATGTTTTCCTGATGTCTAATCTGAATCTACCTCCCTCTATTTTAAAAACCGTTACCCCTCATCCTATCACAACAGGTCCAGCTGAAGAATTTCTTCCCATCTTTCCTGTAGGCCCCCTTGAGGTATTGGTAGACCCCTGTAAGGTCTATGTACCTAGATTATTAGTACTCAGTGTATCCATTTGAAATATCTTTGGGCTTGTAGTTGAAAAGGCATATGTTGTTTATGCAGTAGCTTCCCATCATCAATAATACCATGGATCTTTTTTTTTTCTTTATTCGTGGAAAAATGTATATAGGCAAAGTCATAAAAAGTGAAACAGAAAAGAGCTCTGAGTAAAACACACAAAAAAATACTCTGCTGGTGAAAAAACACAATTGAAAGCAGAAAGGAGAAAGAGTTAAAACTGAAGTTGCTATGAGAGTTGTATTGGATATCTAACTTTGCAGCCTTTCGTTTTTGCCAGGTTATGGGTCTTTATACCCATTTGTAAAAATGGAAAATTCAATTTCTCTTTTATAAACACATCAGTGGGATAGCTTGAATGCTAAAATTTTATGGGAGCTCAGGGGAAGATGGGGAAAATTCATGGGAGAGAAGTCTGTTAAAGTTTAGTAAATTGATAAAAATAATCTATGACTTAAGAGGACTCTGAGCTAAAAGCAGTTGGAAGCTGGAGAGGTATTGTACATAGCAGCTCTTCCCCAGCCATCTGCCTATGGCTGCTGTTGGAGACAAAGTGCTGGCTGGATAGACCTTTCATCTGACTCAGTGTGAGGAAAGAGGTTTGACATTAATAAAGTTAAAAATAATTGATTGCTTTTAAAGTTAATGAGGAAGAAGTTTTGAAAATAGATAGTCAGTTAACATGTAAAGGGAACTGAGTGTATATGTGCATAGGTGACAGACAGGTTCATGTACTTAGGTAGTTATAGGAAAGTCCCTTTTGTTCTGTAAATGTAGTGCAACATCGCAGTATCTGGAGCATGGAACATGCTTAGCAAAGTGCCTGATAAAGTATTCAGCAAGTGGGAAGGGATAATAGACTTGGAATGAATTTTTCACTTTGTAGGCAGTCTTTCATGCTTGGACAGTGAGCATAGTTTTGAAAGTAAATTGTCTCATGTAGGTGCAGGAAATCAGAAACTGAGTATTGCAAAGCAAAAGAAGCCTGAAGAACAGTAATCAAAGCAGAATACCTGGGTGTTCATTTATATCACACAGTTGAGTAAAGGAAGCAAAAAGAAAAGCATAGAGGGTAAACTGTAACTATTTCAGCAACATTTTGACAGGTTAATGGTGGGTTTATAGTAACTGTCTGAAATCTCAGAAATGCTTAGAAATGTATTTTAAATCTGTAGGATGTGTATATTCAACAAGTTAATAAGATACCTGGAGAAAAAAAACAGCTGATGTGTAGTCGTACTGTGTGAAAAGTTTTACTCTTCTAGCTGAATCTTTCAAGATCATTAATTTGTGACTTTTGTGACAAGTATGGATCAGACTGCTCTGAGTTTTTACTGTGCCAACAACTTTAGAAACTGCAAAACTGACAAGCAAGCCTGCATGTAGATGAAGAATGTAAGTGGAGCAGGCCTAAAGATGATTTATCAGTGGTCACAAGAAGAGCAAAGGCCTGTATTTAGAGTAGGAAAAAAAAATGCTCTTCTGAGATTTTCGCAAGGTGATGATGGCATTTTCTGCTAAAGTAGTCAAATGAAAAAGATGTTCATATTGAGAAAGTAAGCAGTAACTAAAAGGCTGAGATTTTAAATGCAAATGCAGGCCAAACAGATCTTTCTTTGTATTTCCAGTTAGTACTGTATGCATAGGCAAGGCAGAATGCAGAAAACCCAGGAAATTAAATGCAGTGTATTATTTATCAGTGAGTGTACTGGCCTACAAAGACTTTCTGAGCAGAGCAAGACAAGAAAGCAAAATAGTAACCAAGCAAAACAAAATTACACATGATGCAATCGTAGTCCTATTTGAATTGTATGTGTTAGGATAAAAAAGGAAAGTGGACTACCATTGTACTGTTAAATCAAGGAAATTCTGGCCAGCTGTTCTATCTGAAAGTAGTTGGATGTAGATAGAAGCAGGTTAGACAAAATAATGTGCTAATTGAACTGAGACTGCTCTTACAATAAAGTTTGGGTTTTTTTTTTAAATCAAGGCCTCTGTTACCAGTAGGTATGCTGTAATTAAGAAGAGGTATGCGATAATGTTCATATTGAATGTTTTGTTTTCTGTACCCAGAGACAGAACAGCAGTCAAACAGAAAGTGGCAGGTCACTGTTACTTTAAGAACTTTTTAAAAAATGCAGTTGCTAATGCACTTAAGACACCTTCAATACTTGCCAGTTGAAAGTAGACTGAAATATGCATAATGGTCCTTTTATTCAGAACACTTAAATACAGACTGAACAGAGAATGAGGACATTAAGCTATACAGGGGTATGAAACCTGTCTGCTTAACAAGCTTGGTGTCAGTTGCAAAGGAGAATTTGAAAGAATCTAAGAATAAATTGTAAGAAATTGTTTGTAAGTGCTGATATGTGGTGTTCTTTCACGATGCCCAAGCACTGGGAGAAAATTTCTGTCTTCAAGTACTTCTGGGGAGACAGGTTAATTCTTTGTCCAGATGATGCTGACATTCAGCTCACAGAACAGAAATGTGCTCAAAACTGAGTTGGAAGACTATCTGCAAAGGCAAAGTTATCACGTATCATTAAATGTAGCTAGCAGTTGTGCTGTGTTTAGACCAAACAGCAAAAAGAGACAATGAAAATAAACAATATCCCTTATAGAAGGCTGTAACAAAAAGTAGAGATGGGTCTTTTTTGCCACAAATCACTATTCTGAGAACTGCAACTGTGCTGAGGTTCTAGCATAGAGGTATAGCAGTGAAATATTTCAACAGCTATAGTATCTCAGACTGTTTCTGCAGAAAATAAATGTTTCTCTGTTTACACTGTGCCAAAGACTTGATTCAGTATAACAAAGTCAGTTGCGATACACAATTTTGTTAATATATCAAAGTCAGTCATGACACGGCCACATGAGCATTTAGAAGAGCTAGGGCTCTTAAAAATAACTGGCAGTCAAAAAGCAACATAAGGCAAGTCTCTCACAGTTGAACTCAATGATCTTAACGATCTTTTCCAACCTAAATGATTCTGTGGTTCAATGGTAGCAGGCTACTACAGTATTTAAATTCAAGGTTAAAGGATAGTTTGTCTTATAAGGTAGTCCATTACTTTCCAGAGCCCCTAACATGTGAGAACACATCTGTTTAGTTACATAGTGAGTGGTGCTACAATTACACCTGCAGCATCAGCTAGTGTGGCAAGGGATGCCTGTAGTTCTGGGAGCATGAAAATGCATCTGGTCAGAAGACACTGCAGGGCCACAGCACAGCTGTAACAAGCTTAATTTCTTTTGTTCATAGATGCCAGGATAGTTCTGGATTCCCTCCTGCGCCTAGTCTGTCCAGAATGTATTTTAAGTGTTTAGAACCCTAATTTAGATCAACCTTTTCGCGTAGGCAAGAAGGTGTCCCTCTATTTGTTTACTGTTATGGGTGAGCACATTTGAACTACTTGCCCAACTTACCAACCCCCCTAAATTTAGCGAGGAGTGAAGATCTCAGAAGTATAAAGAGTTTGCAGCTTTCATGAAAGTTGCAGTCCCCTTCTTAAGGAGGATTGCAGTTTGAGCCCAGCAATTACCTGCTATACATGGTTTGCTAACAGTCTAGTCAGTGCATGTATAGATTGGAATTTGCCACACCATCCTGGAGTTTTGGAGATGGCCAGAGGGAGAAACATGAAGTTTTTAAAAATGTTGGAGGTGAGGTGGAATGTTTGGCAGAACTGGGTTGCATTTAGAACTACAAAGAGCCAGCCCATAGGATAGCAGTTTTGCTGGTCTGCTTATGAAATAGCATGCTTATCTTCTAGATTGAGTCAAAAGTATTATCAGAAGGAAAATAAGTAATAAAAACAATTTCATGAATGGAGATAATTGGAAAAGCATCCTTCCTTCTCCTTTTTTTTTGGGGAGATGATGGGACAGGGGATATTTTAACTTTTGATTAAAAATTGAGAACAAAAGCATTTTAATTCTGATACAACACACAAAATACTTTACAGGAAGCATTGCATGCCTTGTGCTGCCGTTTTCCAAACTCTCTGGTTTGGTATTTGCTTTCACACCCATGCAACAGCGCTTCTAAGCACAACCCATGCAGAATACCTGGTTGTGTGTATGTAGTACTGCTCTATCTTGTACGTCAGTGTTTGTCATTATGACAGCCTTCTGAGGCTTAGTAGCTGATGCTGTAATTTTGCATATAAAAAGTATATTAATTGATGTATTTCAAATGCATGACATTGACTGAAAATCCTTTGGGATAAAAATATATTCTGTACAGTATTTCATACAATATGTACATTACAGTGTACTTCATAGGATAGCATGTTTGAATCACTGTTCCAAAAGTCAATCGGACAGAGTAGATCTTTCAAGTGTAGTATTCTACAAAAAATGAACTGACTGGCTTATCTTGGGGCTTTTAAGAAAGTAAAGGATCATTCTTTTTCTTTATCAACTTCCTTTTCATCAGTAGGCTGTTAGCAGGATTATTAAGTATTTGATGACCCCTTACAATTGCAGCCTATCTGTAGGAAAAAAGAAATATCTTGTTATGCTTGATATTTTCTGCATATTACAATAATAACTTTATTAGGAAAGAAATAATATTTTTCCTTTTTATTGGTATAAAACTGTTCTAGCTGTGGTTAAGAGGTTAAATACTATTGGAGTCTATTCTGCTAGAATAACATTTTGATGAATGGTTACTGTAATTGAGTTAATGTAATTAATTTTATAATGAGCTTTTCAAGAACCTGTGTCATTTAATGTATCTCGAAGATGTTAGTCGTGTTTTGGTAATCTTGCACAGGAGATGTTCTTTGATTAACAGCAAAGCTGTTTAGCAGCTGAATGGTTTCACAGGAAAAGCACATTATAATTTAGAGAGGGACTTTTGCTTAGGATGGTACAGTGGAGTGGGTAGGTGGGGTGAGAAGGATCTAGAGTGATGGCCAATAAGCGAGGATAAGTGTGAATTTTTTAAGTGAGACATTAAAGTTATTTCTATAGTCTGTTTTTAGTTTTCTTGGTAATTTAATTGTATCAGATAACAGTTAATTTATTGACTGATTACTAAGTTCAGTAAGGGTAAGGCTACTGTCTTGATTCAACTAAAACACAATTTGTATTAAATTATGACACAGTAATTGATGCTTTTTTGCTTTTTTTCTAGTAAATTAAAATGAAGCAGTACTAGGTGGTGTGTTGAAGTGTGCAGTGTAGTTTATTGTTTCTACGGATTTGGTACCACCTTACAAAGTTCTCATCTTTGCCTTTAGTTCTGAACACGATCCCACTCTTGTGCTGCAGCATGTTGTCCTTTAATATGACCCGCTGGAAAAAGTGATTCGTCTGGACCCATCTGAAAAGAGAAAAAGAAAATGTGATATTTTCATCTCAGACTACTTTATAGATTTGCTTTGTAGTATAGTTCCACAAATATTTTTGTTCACAGAGTTGTCACAAGTGTTGGTGACAGATAATTGGGATGGGTGCTGCAGTGATGTGTATAGATTAGTTGTGACTATGTAAGATCCCAGATTCTGCTTGTCTGCTTCTTCCAATTATTCCCAGTTCCAGTTACCTCTTTCACAGTTGTGATCTTTCTGTCTTCTAGCAGTTCTTCAGGATTTCCACTCTCTCTCCAGTCAGCATCCACTCACTTTGCTGATGTAGCTGCTCTCCTTACCTATCCGTTCATGTTTATCATTCCCTTTAGCCTGCCTTCATCACAGCTCCACCGGGATTTTTGTTCTCAGGCAAATGCTTCTCTGCCAAATACCAATTTCTTACTCCAAAACATGGAGGCAGAAAAACTTCCTGAAGAAAAAGTCAGATGTGTCTCAAGCAGTAAGAGGGTTTAACAAAAAATTCCATATTTGTGTACAGAAATGACTAATTATTTTGACTGAGAATTGAGAGGAGAGGCAGCAGGGTGGGAATATCAGTCTGAGGCAGATGCCTCGGTGTATGATTTCAGCACAAACTCTTAATTTGGCCAAGACAGAATAAACTGAAAGCAGTTGAGGGTTTGTCTGTACGGAGAAGAAATTTGATAAGAGTGGTTACTTTTCTAGAGTTCTGCTGTACAGTTACACTTGTATAATTCATATTTAGTTTTATAAGAAGTAACTTTGCAACCTTTTCTTGGAATGCTTGGCTTGAAAAGGTGTGATGCCTCTATCATACCCATCCTCCCAGTAAATTTCCTCATGTAGGTAGCCCAGAAGAGTGAGAAATATCAGTGCAGTCAGCCATTTTGATAACTTGCTGCTGACTGGAAGGGATACAAAGGAACAGAAGTGCATAGCTGGTCCTTGTCATGTAACTTGCTGGTTTGACCTTTTTCTTTATTTTGATGTTTTAGAGAAAGAGAGGTCAATGTAAGACAATGATGGAAAGAAGGAGGTTATGCTTTTGTTAGTTTTCACATATCCTATTATTTAAGTACCAGATTCAGCTTACTCTTCCATTACATAACACCACACCACCACCACCCCCCCCACACACCCCCGAAAGAACTGGGAACTTTTTTCCATAAGAAGCTTCTTTCTAAAGATTTATTTTCTTTTTTTTGTCTTGTGTAAAAATAGATTTGTCTGGCCTGGTGAACCCATCTATTTTAAGGAAGAAAATGAGCATATTGAACTATCCATTCCGGTTTTTTGCAGCTTTAGTTTTTGGTAAAGCGTATTCCTGCTAGTTCGGAGTGACACAATTTTTAAAAACTGTTGATTTTTTTCTTCCTACTATTCTAAGTTTTTATTTTTTCTTTATCTTTATTTCATCTTGCTATCCTTATATATAAGATAAAGTAAATATAAGTAGTCTCATTCTGACAAGCTATATTTTGACTGTATATAATATAATCTTACTGTGTCAGAGATGACTGAAATCTCAGAATGATTCCAGACCATGGAGCCTCATAACATTTATTTATTTTTACTACAGTTAAACTTTCATTAAACTTTCATTGTAGCTTTAAGCTGCTTATTGTTATATATTGTTTCAAGCAAGATCTTTGTAATGTCTTTTGATGGAGGATTTTTATATCATTTGAAAGTATTACTTATTTTGATGCAATGTAAAAACAGGAAAATATAGTGCCTTCTCCAGAAAACTAATTTTTTGCTAATGTAGTTATGCTAAGCTCAGTATGTGTGGGAAGAGATGCTGGCATACTCTAGATGTGATAGACTGGTGAATATAATTTGTTAAATGGAATTCATCCTTACTTTAGTAATACCACTTTGCTAGGAAGTGATATGCTTTACATGTAGAGATAAACCAAAGTCGTGATTATCTGATGTCTGTGCAGGTTCTGTTCTGTTCAAACATGCTAATTTTTTAATTTGGGCAAATACTTCTGCAAAGGATTCGATTTTGTTTACATAAATAGCTTTTATAGTATTTATTTTATACAATAAGGTTTGCATTTTAAAAACATACTACTACCATCCTAGAATTTAAGAATTGCTATTTTATACCACAGAGATACACCAATTTTATGTATTAGTTTGTCATCTATGAATATTATTTTCTTTTGAGATACACAATTAAGTAGTACTATGTGTGCTTAAAATGTATGAAGTCTGATTGGTTTTTTTTATGTCACTGGAATACTGTGATCTGGAGCATATGGCTGATAAGAAGAAAGATAGTGGTATAATGATCAGGATGTCTCTAGGCAGTCAGAACACAAAAGCTTATTCAAGATACCTTTGGTGTAATTCTCTGTGGAAAATGCAAAACCAGAAGATGTAATTTCACCGTTCTCTGCCCCCACCAAGGGCCATAGCGTGAAGCATATACAGGGTCATGCTAATGATTAAAGATTGCATCCATGCATGCTTAGTGTATGGATGCAGTAATTGATTAAAAATTTATGACATGCTCATAATAGAAGGTAATGACAAACAGGAGATTCGTGATAAATGTTGTGCTTTTTCTTTGTTAAACCACTTAAGTGTAGAAGTCTGATTTACAGATCAGGTCAGGTCAAACTCAGGTTTTATCAATTCTAATTACATCTTGGGAGAAGTGGAATTTAGAAAGACGCTTGAGAAAATCTGAGTTTGGCCATCAGTATCTTATCTGCGCTGAAACAGACCAGTAGCAAGTTGGTTCCTAGTGGACTGATGTTTCCTAAAATGTAAATAGTTACCAGTGGCTCAGAGTGATTTCTGAGAGATTCTGAAGGAAACAATGTTTGTAGTTTCAAAAATATGGCAGAATTTGCTATATTCTTATGTAAAAGTCACAGTTATTTTAATATTTAATGTATTAAATGCATTGTAATTGCAGTCTAGAAAATCATTAAGGAGCAGGATTTCAAAATTAAAGAAATAGTTTGGAGTGAGATATAGAATAATTGAGTGTACATTGTCTCAAACTAGCTAAGTTGTGCACAGTCTTACGCTCTCAAATCACACCCTATAATTGTCGTTGATACAGATTTGTTTCTATTTGTTTTCTTTCCCAGAAAATACTCTGCTTTTCAGTATTAGAAAGATGTGTGCAAAAGTGATATTTCTTCTGAGGTATTTCAATTTGCAAAAGATCATTTAAAATCTGACATAGACTTTTAAAAGAACAAAATACCATGTTTTAAAAAAGGAAAACATGTTAAGGACTTCCAGGTACTAATGACAGAAATAAGTACGATCAAAGAGTCTTATGACTGAAATAAAACATTCTGCAATATTACTTTCAACCAGAGGCAGGCAAGGTCACACAGATCTAGAGCAGAATGAGAAGAGAGAGGGCAATTATATACGTGTTACATTTGCTTTTGTAAATGGTAACTACACCAGTAACAGATACTGTTTCTGAAGGAATTTGGGGATTTGCTGCAGTATGGGACTAGAGAGTGCCACTGCTATCAGATATTCCCGGTTGCAATATCTGAACACTGGAAAAAGTTTTAACCTTTGTCACCATGCAGTATTATCATTTGGCATGAATGGAAACTGTTAAATGAGACTCAGAAGAACAGGAAGAAAACAGGTTATATCTCTTCAATAAGATGATGATTCATTATAGTCTAGATAAGAAAAACAAAATATTCTGTTTTCTAGGGTTGCATTGTTGTGGAAGCCTGTAGTTATGGTCTCTTTTCATAAAATCATGACATCAAATAACTATTGGAGATTTTTTCCAGTTGCAAGAGTCTGTTCTCCCCCCCCCCGCCTCCCAAATACATGATTTTCATAGAATCATCATTCTTTTGATGATGTGCATGTTTCTTGTACTTCGTTCCCAGATAGCCAGTACTGGCTTAAGCCAGTGAAGAAATTGGTTATTCTGCGTATTTAGGAAGGAGTTTCCTCGTTCTGCTGTCTTTAACTGTTGGTTTCCATCTCTGTGTAAACTTGTTTCCTCTATTGCTAGTAGTTTTCACAACACACAGTTGAACATTCACTAGCTTTGCTAAATAGGCTTCTGGTTAAGTAACGTAAAACTTCTAGCATAATTATACGACTATGGTGTGTATCAGTAGAGTCTGCCTAAAGCTATGTAACACTTTAAGGGTTCTCAAATGCTGAAGAGCATACCCTGAAACTCCATCCTATGCTGTCATCAGATTCTTGATTGCAAGACGTATGGACAATTTCTGTAAGCAGTTGAACTTCAGTCTCTTTCTGAAGAAGTTCCATACTGATTAATGTATGACTATTCCCTCTAAGGTTTCAGTATCAACACTCACTTGCTGACTTCTTACACAGATCCTTCCCCATAAGAGACACATTCAGAGCCCTTTCTTACTTCAAAGCTCTCTGCCTTAAATTCTACTTTCTATTTCTATTGTAACCTCTTCATTTTTAGCAGGCTTTGCAGATGAGACCATGTTGTTTCTTAGCTGATTCTTTCTCTTTAGACATTGAGTCTTTATTATGATATTCTCTTTCTTAAATGTTGATGTGGTTCCCTGAAGAGTGGCTTAGACTTTAAAAGCATGTTTAGTTTCCGTTGCACTTCTTATTCCAACTCATAAATATTTTCTGAAATAAGTGGTGTCAACAGCATTAAATTACTCTTCCATTGAATTTTTCTGCCATGGAAGATGTGATTGTTCTAGGTGAAAAAAAGTAATTCTAATTGGTTATGAAATTTAAAGAAATAATAGTTTCTTTTCAACACAATTTTTCCAAGGAAACTTCTGGGAGAAGTTATTTACTTATTTACTTAGTAAGCTCTTGTGAATGTTGTTTTCAGGTTTTTAAGCAGTAATTAAGGTGCAGTCATTTCAGTGTATCCTGATTAAAGTTTTGTTGGTGTGGTTTTTCTTTGTTTTTTTTTTTTTTCCCCAGAAAGTATTACGAAACAAAAAATCCTGACTAAGTAAAACCTTTTTTCCGCACCTTAGTTTCTCCTCTTGTAATATTCACACGCTCTTTTTGCTGTTTCTAAAATGATCTTGCTTTCCCCAAAGGTGACTAGGCACAGCAGGGATTGTATCTTTCCTACTATGCGTAAAATAGGGTTGGTTTGGGGGAAAGAAAATTAGGGGTGATAAAGTGCACAAATCTGAGGAAAGACTGACATTACTATTTCAGCTGCTCCTGAAACAACTTACGTGAATGTTCTTTACTTATGGACTGGTAAAGTAATTAAAAATGTTGAGATTAGGCCTCCTTCTCATTGGCTCACTGTTATATTTTGTTTCAGACTTTTTTCTGTATTTTGTATTTTACGAAAGTTGCTGAGCCATGGGATTTTTGTTGGGGTATGTGGTTTGGTTTTTGCAAAAGTCTGTCAAAATCTCTCCTTACTTTTGGTATCCACGTATATGTCTGTCTTGTCAGTTAAAGGGATCTATAGGAAAGGCAACAGTATCGGTTTAAGTAACTGACAGCATACCAGAATACTAAAAACAGAAGAAACTTGATGGTCGGGGGACAAGGGAACACAGTGAATTCACTTGATATTGGAGCTCTTTATGGAGTTCGTGTATCACTGTTTCTGGTTCCATTCCTGACATGGCTAAGTAGCAGCTGCTTCTGTTTCCTCATTCTTTTCTGTCATTTACCTCTTGCATTTTCAAGTGTTTTTCCTTGCCTTCTTGCTTTTTCCATTATTTATTTGTCTTTTATTACGGCAATTCTCTGCTGTTTGTTAAATTAAGAAATTCCACTTAATAGTTGAAATCTAATTTGATTTAGTTATCCATATAAATAGAATTTATGGTACTTGATGTAACATCATTGTAGAAATATCTTTCATTATTGAATTTCACTGTAACTAGACATAATTAATATATTTTAGTCTTATTTGCCTCAGTTTATATTTTCAGTTTTCAACTTAACGGGGAATTCGTTTTCTGCTCTTACCAGTATGGAATCATAGAATGGTTTGGGTTGGAGGGGACCTTTAAAGGTCATCTAGTCCAACCCCGCTGCAAGGAGCAGGGACATTTCCAACTAGATCAGGTTGCTCAGAGCCCCATCCAACCTGGCCTTGAATGTTTCCAGGGATGGGGCATCCACCACCTCTCTGGGCAACCTGTTCCAGTGTTTCACCACCCTCATTGTAAATCATAAGTAGGTTGAAATTAAAGACGACAATTCCCAAAGACTTTGGACGTATATAATCTAAATATAATAACTTTGTAGAAAGAATAATATGGAGAAACCTGTCAGCATTTTTTTGCATCATGAAGTTTTTAAATTGTAAATATGAAAATATGTTCAATTTTATTAAGTAAACAGAATATGAAGAAAGATTCAGTAATCACTATTCTATAGTGATTTATGGTGCCTCCATAGTACTAGGTATTCCTAAATTAAATGCAATTCCTCGTATGTTTTTTTCAAGTGATAGCTGTTGGGCATTGGCACTGATGGCCAAACTTTGGAGACAACTGAAAGCATTGTGTGGCTTTTGGATCCATAGATTTATTTCTGTCTTTCAATATCAAAATTGGTTCACTTCCACTATACACAAGGTAGTATTCATTGTTATCCTTGGGTGAAGAGTAGTTTTAATGTGAACTCTGAAGAGCATTTCACCCTGTTGTGTAGATGAAGGTTATTTGGGGATTTGGAGCCAGTGTAAGTTTTGAGTTCTGCTCAGCTGATTAAAATTCAGTAGCAGAAATAATTGTTTTTCACTGTGTACCTAATTATAAAATATATTGACAATGCATTTTATAATTCATTGGTTGTAGTAATATATTTCACTACTTGTTTCTAGTGTCTCTTCAAATATCTTCTGAGGTTTAAACACCCTAACATAGGAAACTCTGTTGTGAATTCATTCACTTGCACATCTTTTGTGTGTGATACAGTGAATCACTTTAAAAGAACCAAGAAAGACATTTTACATTTGAAACCTAAATCAGCATTTCACATTCTTAATTACTTCATAGCATCCTGTTCTTTATGTAGGACTCTTGTAAAATTGATAATTGCTTCTTTAAAAAGCTGTTACTCTTTATATGCCATGTTACGTTCTTCTTAATTTTTGATGAAATAATTTAAATGTTTTATTGATGCCTTTGTCTTTTTCTCAACAGTTTTCAAAATCTTGTTAATGTGATGACATGAAATAGTAAAAAAGCATTTGGATTACATCATGAGTACCAGCAATGGTGATTGATATTATTCGAGTGGTGCAGTCAGAGTCTGCTGTATGAAATGTCAGAAGTTTATATTTCTTCTAGTTTTGCAATGGTAAGTTTTTTACATTTTGTACTAAGTAAATAATAACTTTTAAACTTGTTGTGTAAGGTGTATTTCTTTAGAAAATAACATATGAGCAAATCAGTAAATATTTCTGTCTTTCTTATTCTTTCTAATATCTGTCAAGTTCAGTAGTATTTACTCACCAAAGAGTACAGTGGAATTTGTTTTAATTTATTTTATTGGTATCCATTTGAAGTGTCAGTTACTTATCCTTAACATATGCTAGCCTTAATTAGAACAACCTAGGTGAAATGGAATATCTAAATGACCCTGTTTTTCATGTTTGGGTTCAACCCCTACTGAGATTGCTCTTCAGAAGGTACTGAGCTTGTGTGTAAAAGGAGGCAAGTTTAGGCAAGTTTATCCATGTGGAAGAGGTATAAATAACCATTATAGACAGCACAGTTACATGGGGGTTTTTTTGTCTCTTAACTCAACTATTGATATTTTGCTAATTTGTTGTTTGCCATATTATTTATATTTTCTCTTAAGACAGACTTCCTTGGGCATCTCACACTTTGTCCTGTATTGTTGCATTCCAATGGACAGAATGGAAGTTAGTACGATAGCATTTCTGTACCTGTATCTCCAGGATTACAAAGAGTGCTCCTTTCTAGGCATTCACGTACAGCAATGGGAATAGCTAACAAGCAGGAGGGTCATAGCAGCACAAATACAACGCACTTCTGAGAACATTTGAAACTCCTACTTTGTACTTGTCTTTTCTTCATTGCACACGAGAATGTGCTGTCTTACACTGTTATATCTGGAACTATACCAAGCCATACTTCTAGGATACATTACTTTCACTAAGAAATACTACTTGCACTATGAATACCTAAGCAGACAATATAGTAATTACTGTTACTGTCAAACAGAATTCTATTGCTTAAGAGGTGTACTGGTCTCGTCCCATTCTCTGTTTTCTACTCTAGCACCATCTGACACCTAAATACTAGATTTGTGAGAATTTATGCTGGGTTGGTTCCCCCCTTCCTCCCCCTACTTTGCTGAAGATGAAAAACACCGATTGAAACAATTTTCCTCCATTTGTCGTTTTCAGCCTTTCTGAATAACATTTAAAAGGTTTGGTTCCATATTTAAAATTTTAAGTCTTCACATCATATGTCAGTTGAACAGGTTTGTATAATCTGGAATTTGGGTAGATGGAAAAGGGAAGGTATGTACAAATGTGAATCTATTAATTATCATGGATATTATGACAGGTTTGTGGTAATATGCAGTTTGACACATTGAATTTTTAAATGTGAAATGAATAGAAGGAGAAGACTGAACTGATCTCTATTAAAAATGTAATTTTGAGATCGGACAAGTAGAATACATTTCGCCCTGAAATCTGAAATACAGAAACTCTCAAACTGGGTATTTTAAACTTAGCTTTGAATCTGAATTTCCGTAAATCCAATGTAGGTGATGATTCATTTCAACAACTGCATGAAAACATGCATGGAGAACACAAAATTTTAGAAATGGAGAACGCTTGGGAAAGAGCCTTCTAGTACCTCAGAGGAGATTACTGAGAAGGTAGAGCCAGGCTTTTTGTTGACTTGAATGACGCAAAAATACGGGAGGCCCCACCTGAGTATGAGAAAAAATATTTTCACTGTAAGGACAATTAAGCACTGGAACAGGTTGCCCACAGAAGTTTTGGAATACCTGTACATGGAGGTTTTCAAGACCCAGCTGGACAATGTCCTGTGTAACTAAATCTGAATTTATGTGGAGGTTTTCAAGACCCAGCTGGACAATGTCCTGTGTAACTAAATCTGAATTTACGTGGAGGTTTTCAAGACCAGCTGGACAGTGTCCTATGTAACTAAATCTGAATTCAGTCTTGATGTTCATTCGAGCAGAAAGTTGGACTAGATTGCCTCCCAAAGTCCTTTCCAACTTGAATGATTTTATGATTGTGATTCAGGTGTTTTGTTTTATTTCATTTTTTGCTATTAATGACTTAAACTATTTTTTTACTGATGTCTTTTTTTTTTTCAATCCCCTATTAAATTAGCATTGCAATTCTGTTTTGTTATTTGTGAGCAATTTGTTTCTGTTTTAAGGAACAATTGAGCAAGCAAATACAATTTTAATTATTTCCTTCTTAGTATGTGAACCCGTGTAACTGGAAACTGTTGGGATATTAAGAATGTGATTTGATGCCTCTCATTTGACCAGAAAAACTTAAATAATAATACCAATACATTATATCATATGTACAATACATAAAAATAGTGTATTTTAGTAACTGGAGCCTAACTGGAGCATTCCAGCCTTACATAAGGCATAAATATGAACAACATTGACACACAAATACTAAAGCCAGAACAACTGCAAATACCAAGTCAGCTACTTTGTAGCTTAGATGGAAAGCTTTTTTAATGCCCTAACGAAATACCATAGGAAGAAGTGATATTAATGTATTGCATAACTATATTCAGTTTTACATTAGGTACATTTGTGACAATATATTCCTCAAATTTGCTGTGTCTGTAGGTGTTTTTAAAATATTCTTTCTGACTGTTTTGTTTACATTTTTTTTAAGGTTTCCCAATGAGTGGATCATGATGAACATACTTTAGGGACTTGCCATAGTATGGCTGCTTCTCGATCTACTCGTGTTACAAGATCTACAGTGGGTTTAAATGGTTTGGATGAAAACTTTTGTGGAAGAACATTAAGAAACCGTAGTATTGCTCACCCAGAGGAAGTTTCACCCCATCCTCAAATACGATCAAGGTCACCAAAGAAGAGACCAGAGTCTGTGCAAACTCAGAAGGGAAGTAACGGTGGACGAACTACTGATTTGAAACAGCAGAGTGCTCGAGAATCGTGGGTGAGCCCTAGGAAGAGAGGACTGTCTGCTTCGGAAAAAGATAATGTTGATAAACAAACTGTGGAAAATTGTGAAAAAAAACAAGCAGAACCTGTTTCACCAGTTTTGAAAAGAATTAAGCGCTGTCTACGTTCAGAGGCACCCAACAATTCTGAAGAAGACTTGCCTACTAAAACAGAGAAGGAATCATTGGAGCATAAAAGCTTAGTGTCGGACAATGATGCAGTCTCCACAGGGACTAAGCGAGCTTGTCGATGTCTTATATTGGATGATTGTGACAAAAGGGAAGTTAAAAAGGTGAATGTCTGTGCAGAAGGATTTAATAATTCTGCAATAGTTGACGAGATCGCAGGCTATCAGACTGTCAATGGAGTTGGTGAGAGAGACTCAAATTCTCTTAACTGTGATGACTGTCAGCTTGATGGGAACACAAAGCAAAACAGTGCTGGTTCCTGTATGCCCAAGGACAAAACAGTAGCAGAAAACGGAAACTCAGTTGTCCATTCTTCGTTGTTGCTTAATAGCAGCAAGGAGGACAGTGTTGTAGACCATTATGTGCCTTGCACAAACTCTCAAGAACAGGTAAAGTTAGAGGACCACAAAATAATAAATGACTGCTTACCTGAGGAGCATCCTAATCAGGCAGAGGAGCCAGCTACAGGGTCCTTTTCTGAAATCCAATCATCTTTGTTAAGGGATTCAGAGGAGGAGGTAGATGTTGTAGGAGATAGTAGTGCCTCTAAGGAACAGTGTGCTGAAAACACCAATAGCAACCCGAATACTCATGACAGTGCATCAATCTCAGGTGAACCTGAACCACATTCTTCAGTGCTGGACTGTGTTTCAGCTCAAATGACATCTATGTCGGAACTTCAAGAACACAGATATACATTGAGAACTTCACCACGAAGGGCTACCCCTGCCAGAAGTAGCCCTACTAAAAATAACTCTCCTTGTAGAGAAAACGGACAGGTTGAGGAAAATAATCTTAGTCCCACTGAAAGGAATGTACCTGTAGGTATTAATAATATCAATGGATCTCCCAAAAAGTCTGAAGAAATTAAACAGAGTGAAAAAGAGAGAAATTGTAATACAGGAGATCATGGGAATGATGGACTAAGAAAGCCACTTTCTGAAGCTAGGCTTGTTGCTGGATATGTACCATCTGCCAAAGAGAGTGCCAACATCCACACTGCAGAGGATGATGAGGAAGAGCCTGATGTGTATTACTTTGAATCAGATCATGTGGCATTGAAACACAACAAAGAGTATGTGTAACCATGGTAACCATGAATTCTGCTTTTGTTTTTACCAAAAATATATAAATTAATATGTATTTAAAGTACTTTCACAAAAAATTAAGTGCTTTATAATTTTCATACTCTTCAGTCTTTATGTTTCTTCCTTGTTTCTACTTCAAACAAAATTAAACTATTTAATATGCAGTATGGTACAGCAATGTGGTTTATACATTTCTAGCAATATGAATTCTTTAGCCAGAACTTGTTTTTTAAAAAAAACACCTCTGTTATCTCTTTTCTCTAAAGAAACTAGCTGTAAGCAAAACCAAAGGAATTATAACCCTTAGAGTTCTGTTATTTATCAGCATGTCCCATAGGCACAGCACAGACCACTTATGAAATTATTGTTCTGTTGCACATAGAATTTACATTTAGATACATATTTTCAGAGTGTCATGAGAAAGACTTATCATTATTGTATTAAGATAAATGGATCAAATGCAGCAATTTGAGAACTTTCTTCAGAGTAGATTATGTCTACATTGCTGTTTATATTAATTAAATGTAAATATACACAAATTCTAATTATTATTAGAAAAGAGCACTAACTTGTTGTTGTATCTGGATGTCTGTAAGTAGAACTGTGGTGATCATACATTTGTGGTAACTGTGAAAGACATTCTTGAAAACAAAAGGGCGGTTTTCTCAGTGAAGAACGTTTGCATGGAGACAATTTGTCTTCAGATGATAGATCAGGCCACAGTTTTTATTGCACAGTCTTTGTAATGCTGTTTTACCTTCTGTGTTTTGCTGTTTAGTAGATGTTTGACATTTTTTGAGAGTACTGAAAGGCCAAATACAGATGATCTTCTGTTTGCTTCATATGAAGAGTTAAACCACTGCTAGTAGTTTCTATAAATGATCACAGCACAATTATTATGAATATGGGGCACAAGGCACAGGTGATTGTTTAATCCAGCAGAAGTTTGACTGGTTTCTTGAGGATTAGAGTTGCATTACTTTTATAATGAAATTTTGTTCAATATTGGATATGAATAAATTATTTTAATGAGAGAAAAATGTGAATTAGAGCATGGTTCAGACAAAGTATGATTTCAAAATAACAATTGAATATCTGCAGCTTCAGCCATCGGCTCAAGGTCTATGGACATTTTTCCCAGTAGATAGAAGATTGCTGTTTCCCAGTTTATAAATGGACTGTTGTCTTTTGACAATTTTTGGATTATTTTGTATCTGCATGTAGGATGAAGTTACTAGTTATGTTAGTACAAAGATACATTAATAATGTATCTCTTTTTTGTGTGTGTTTTATTAGGAATAGAATGATAAAGATGATATCAGATTTTTAGATGCAGCCTCAATTTTTACTTCTTTCAAATTAAACATGTCCAAAATGCAGTTTTTAAAAATCAAAATCTGCAATTGAATGTAAATGCTGTAAAAACAACAGGTTTATTTTTCTATTCTTACAGTTAAACACAGATCTAAATTGTTCTTGAAAAATTTCAGGAATGTTGCCCTAGTGTTAGCTTTTGAATATAAACAGTTGCCCTGAAGATATGACTAGTTGCTGCTGTTCAGATTGGTAGCCTGTTTGAGAGAGCTTGTTGAAAAGCATTTAAAATTGTAACTAGGACTTGGTAGCTTGCTACTAACTTGCTGCCTCCATGCAGAATTCCGAAAAGCAATTGCTGTTATTTTTATCCTATCTTATATTTTATTAATTTTCAGTGGCAAAAAAGTCAAAGCTAGAATTCTGTTCTAGATTGAGAAAGAATAATTTCTACTTTTCAGAAGGGAAGCATGGTACTGAAGGTAGTGTAAGCTGGGTTTTTTTTTTTTTCCCTTTTAAAAAATGTTGATGTAATTGGAAAATTATGGGCACTCTTTTTTGTTGTTGTTGTTGTTGTTTATATTTGCAAGAAAATAAATTATTATTCTGATAGTTCCTCATGGTCATAGGATCCTTCTAAAGAACTTCAGCCTATATTGTGAGTGCAGCTGTCCAAATTTTTCTAAAGTGTCTAAAATGTCAAAAAAAACCCAAACCAAACCAAACAAAACAAATGATTTCCAGGGTTCCCATATTCCCATGCTGTCAGGTAAAGGCTGTTTGCTTTGCCTGTGATATTTCTGGCCAAGCAAAGTATGCTGATCTTCTGCTTATCAGATCTTCAACACAGCTTTGTTTTTCTGTCATTCATCAGTTTGTGATTAAACTTGTCTTTATGGATGATTTTCTCTAGTTTATATTTCTATTCTCTTTTAAAAGCAAATTCAGGGAGATATTAGCATCTTGGCTAGGTTGAGGAGGCTGATTTCTCTAAGAAGTCATTAATATCATTCTTTGGATGTTCACAGTTCTCTGTGTTGTAGAAGCAATTTGATATATCTGTAAACTTCCATTATTTCTTGTTACATTACATAGCTTGATGACATACACATTCATACAGCTGATTTTCACGCTCCAGGAAATCATTGTAACTGATAAAATATGAATATACTGAAACCTTCAACAGCTGTTGATAAGACTTGCTATAAGAAAAACAACTAAATGTATACTGTGGTATTTTTTTATGAATTTTGTTGCTTTTTGAATGTTGCCATGTTTAAACAACATTCATTTATTAGTATTTCTGGGAAAACTGGATGATATAGTAGGAAAAATAATCATCATAAAAAGCAAATTATGGAATATTATTATTCATGGAGAAGGCTGAAATGATGGATGTTCCACAACCTCTTTAATAAAATAGATCTCTCCTACAAAGACAGATATGAGATCTCTAAACAGAAATTTCATCATAACATAGACATTCACACAGAAAGTAACAGACTGATCTAGGGGCTTGTATAATTGTAAAGTATTGTTAATGTTAATTTCTCTGCTATTACGCACAGAATTTGCATTTTTGGGTATTACAATTCCTCTCAGAAAAATATTTGGTGCATATTAGAGAGATTTGCCTGTATGTTCTAGCTCAGAAACCTTTGCATTTTCACTTGAGATATTTTCATCAAAACTGAAATTTTTTATTTAAATCTTTTTACAGTGCTTAATTTTATATGCTGTGCTTAGTGTTTTCCATATGTCTTTCCTCAGGAGTTTCTCATATCTCTTTGCTGTATCTTTTAATAGTTTAATTCTTTCTTATAGTGCAGTAGCTTACTTCAGTTTTCTATATTATACAATATTTTATTTTCAGTACATTTTCCCCTGTGCCTGGTGTTTCATTTAGTATCCTTTTTTCTTTTTTTTTCTTCTTCCTCTCTGTTAACTCTCTTGGGATACTTGCCGTGTTTGGCTGGTATTAGATTGCATGAGGGAGATTTTTTGTTTAATGCTTAGCTCTGAGTTCTAGATGAAAATGTAATTGAGGAACTGAGTTTTCATGTGCATATAATGCATTATACAGCGTATTTCTAGGATCCTGTAAACTGTGGTCAGCTTTATAGGAGCCACTTAGGCCTGTAGGTAAGGTCACTGAAATATAAGAATTACGCATAAGCACTTGCCGGCAGGCGTTCATTTGCAAGTGTTAGGACCTTGTGTTTGTTCTGTAAATCAGTATTTTCATATCTCTCTGGTTTAATGTATGACTTTATTTATAATCATAATAGCTGTACTGACATTTAAACTGAAGACAGATTAAAATGAAATATTTTAATACCTCTCTTAAAACCCAGTCTTGTGAATTCTTACCTACTATTGGTTATATTGCTGCAGAGGCCTTGAAAAGACAGAGGACCGTGTAGGATCATATAATCAGATTGAATATATAATTGACAAATCATAGTAATACTGTTAATGTCTTTCGATGCACTTTTAATATTATATAAATGTGAGAAAGAAAAGAAACATCTGGCATTTCCTGTGGTACAGGTTTTGTATTTTTTTCAGTCACAAATGTTTCTGCCTAACAAATCAAATTAAAGCAGTTCTCTGTTAAAGTTCATCTTACTGCACTGGACTTGTTAGAATAGGGTCTGATGCACCTTGCCATAGCAGTTATTTGAGAACTGCCTTAAACAGAATCTTCTTGGAAGTATGACTCCAACGTAATTCCTGTAGCAGTCTTTTTCACTAAGGTGAACTTCTGATTTTGTCTGTACCATGTTTTTTCCCTAACTGGATGAAAATTAGTATTAAAAATTAAACTACTTTTTGTTAATATATTTTAAGATCAAATCTCCATGTCTATCTTCATATATATTGGGTAAGAATAAAAATATTACCTCAGTTTTATAATTTATCCCAATATATTCAGGTATATGTCTCAGAATTAAGGTCAGATGTATCACCCAGTATTGATTTATTTTAATGTACAGATAAGTCAGATAATGTAACATTCCTTTGTAGTGATGTCACAGAGCTATGAGTAGCTAGTACTATAGAATAAATTATCCTCCTGTATTATTTTTAAGGACACCTTTGTCTCATTTTCCTATGAGACATGCAGTTTTAGTCTGAGGAGACTTAGGTTGTTATGTCGTTTCATCTTAAGGAATAAAGGGAATTGGTATAAATCAAGTAAATTAAGTTACTTTTTGTAGTGCAGTTTTAATCCATACTGGGGTCAAGAATGTTACGAGGCATGTAACTTCTGAGTACTTTATAGAATATCTCATCAACATAAAAGAATTGATGAAGTCTATATTTTTAGTGGTGAAGAATAATGGAAGTTAGTAATTTTTAAAAATGCATATATGCCATATATTAGATTACAGAGTGTTTTAATTCTTCCTTTATTCCACACAAAAGTGGTGTGGCATGCAGTGATATTTTTCCTATACTACCTATTAATGTAAAACTTAAACGTATGTAAAATTGGTACTTTTTACAGAGGGTAGTTTCTACTGTCTGGTAGATTGAACTGTGTTCTTAGTAAGTAACAAAAAAATTAAATAAGCTTTAAGTAAAAATCTAATTTCATGTAGAAGTTGAATGCTGCAACCAGTTAGTTCATCTGCAAAGTAGAAATGTAACAGAAATCAATTAGAAACTTCTGATAGGAGTTTCTGATCAACTGCAGTTTGATATTGCAGATAATTGTGTTATTACACATTGTGATAGTGTAAGAAGCATGCAACCACATTTATTAACGAAATCCTCATTATATTTTACACCATCTTAAAGTATTAAGTATTTTGAGAATTTTTTGAGAATATTTTACCATGTTTTATAAGATTATTTCTATTTATAAATATTTATCAATGGAAAAACTGTAAGTGACACAAAAATATTGTGGGACTGAAGATTAAGGTTTAGTTAAGAGTATTTTTGTAATAATAGAATCGTGTTTTATAATTACATAAACTATTCAATAAACACTACATAATAGAGTTCTCAATTTGCAAGAGAGAATGCCTTGGGCATGTGCTGCATTTGCTTTTCTCTCTCTAGTAATAGGCTTACTCCAGGAGCCACTAAATGTCAAGTACATTTGTCAAGTTCATTCTTCTTTCTCTGAATATAGCAGTCCACCACAGCACAGTCCTAGTGAACAGCCCTGTCAAGCACAGTGCAGTCCTTATTTAAATAATGCATCCTGTGGAAAGCAAAGCTTGATTTCTTTTGGATTTATGTCCTTTGCTCCTTGAATTTTCTTATCTCCTTGTTTGCCTGATGCCTGCTTTTCTTTTTCTGCCTACGCCTTCACCTCAGAGTCTTCTGTTGCAGCATCCTGTCCTGGAAGAGAGAGCGTGAGCTCTCGAGGCAGAGCTGCTTCCCTGCTGACTGGCCTGGTAGTGTGGATGTTTGCGCTGGTGGACTGGCCAGAGAATGTGAAGAGTAACTGTTGAATTCTGCTTGCCTTTCTCTCACAGAGACAGTAGTTACGGTCTCTCCCCCTTTCCAAACTGATGTTTTTTAGAGAACATACAGGAACTCAACTTGTCTTTCCAACTTCTTTGATAAACATGGATCAAGAATCATGGAGGGGGAAAGCACACATTAAAAAAAAAAAATGAACACAAACTTACTATTTTAATACAGAAAAAGTAGAAACTTTTTTTTTCCCGCCTGTTCATTTGGAAGTGCTTACCATTTCTGAGGGTGCTCATTAGAAAATTCATCTGAACTGGAAAGTTAAGTATTAGTAAATAATACTTTTGAGGTGTAGGAAATACCAGTTGAAAACCAAAACCTAATGCCATAGGAAATTCATGGTCCTGGTTTAAAAAAAAAAGAGACAGAAAACCAAGAAAAGGTGGGGTATTCATGTGTTCACCCAGCACAGCTGTGTAGAGAGTAAGGCTCTGGCTGTGTTTTTGGCTATGCACCCAAGGGACATGTAACAAAAGCAGTAGTAAAGTGTGGCTATACGAGTTGCACCCGTGTAAAGTGTGTCTGATGGGACAAGGAATAAATTATATTACCGTATATTGCAAATTACTTGTTTCTTTAGAGGCACAGAGACCGAATTGCTACTAAAAAGTTTGAAAACTAGCTGGAAATGTGTGTATTTGATAAAGATTCTTTTGTACAGCTAATATTAAACACTACTGAGTGTGGTGGATAGCTCTTTAGAAGAATGAAGCCTATAGAAATGTATGAGTGGGTGTTCTGTTTCTGGGGCAGATTTAAGAAAGAAAGGGACATCACAAGTTCATAACCAGTAAAATACTGTTCAGATGCTTGAAATACAAAGTCTGGAGCAGTAAAAATTAGAAGGAAGGTTAAATTAGAGTGGAACATGGTTCTTTTGCATCCAGGTGAAAGACTGCAGTAGGGTTTTCTGTTTTGGTTTAAGCATTTGTTGGTTTGTTGGTTTTTGGTTTTGTTTTTGTTTTTTAAATGCCCCTTTTAAAAAAAAATGTGGGGTTTTGGCTTAGTTTGTTTTGTTTCAAATAGATATGTATTATAGCCTGAGGGTGGCATTCAGAAACAGTGATTTTTGTTCTGTTACTGGTATGGTAGATGTGGAGAAGCCACTTAATGTACACTTTAGTTGTTTAATATATGAAATTGAGATGCAGTTTAACTATTTACTTATCTCGGAAGTATTTTAAAAGATCTGAAGTATGAGTATTGAACAGGGATAGAGAAAGTATAGTAAGTTACAGTACATGTAAAGAGTTTAAGCGTGGAGAACAATTTCATAATGAATTGCAGAGTTGGCTGTAAGTAGATTACCTTGGTCGCAGTATCTAAGCATTAGGTAAGTAAAAACCTACCATACGCTGCTTTCTTCAGGCAAAGGTGCTTTTGTAAGTCCTGAGGGGAGTTGATAATGCCCTTGTTGATTATGCCCTTAAACTCTTCTGTTTCTGAAGGGAGATCAAAGAAGGGCCACTTTTCATCATCTATTCTGCTTCCTCGTTGCTGTCATGTGTGTTCTACAAGTCTGCCATTGAATCCCAGCACTGCTCCCTAGGGCAGTGACAGATTTTTTAAATTTCAGATACACATCAGAATAATTTGTGAGAAACTCTGCGGGGTCAAAATTACTGTATCATGACACTGGCAAAGCTTTAGTCCAAGCTTAAAAGCTGGGAGTATTATCTGATACTTCTGAACTGAAACAAAGAAACAAAACCCCCAAACAAAACAAAACAAAACACTCTCTTCTTTGAAATGAGAAGATTGTATTTGGTCAGACGTAAAGATTTCTCCAGGAAGCCAATCTCTTAATACAGCTGCTTGGGTTAACTTGGAAATTTAAATGCAATTAATGTTTCCCTTTTCCTACAGTAATTTACAGTCTTATAATATAACATGTTTAATATCCAACACTTTCTTAGCTTAGCATCTAATAAGAGATTTTTTTCTGAATCACTGTTCATAGACCAAAATCCAGAGTGATAAGTCACTCTGTACACTTAAGTACAGGAGAGCAGGTTTTAATCTGTACTTTGCTAGAGTGCCAGTAGATGGCAATAAAACAAAGACTTGGTCTCATCCTCCTGATTGCTGATACAGATCAATTCTGTGTCATAACTCTTGGAAATACAAAAAACAAGTTTGCTTTAAAGTAGATATTTTTTCTATTTATGTTTTAGCTGTGTTTTGTTACATTTTTCTATACTCCCGCACTTAAAACCAATCCTACCTGCACAACAATCAATCAATTTTTTTCATATAAAATTTAAATTATAGTACACATTTTTACCTTCTAATCCCCAAAATTGATATTACTGTAGTTTTTATCATACTGTGAACTATAGAACTGTGCAAGTACAGTTAGTTTTGGGAGTGGAAAGTGATGACCACCAGCTGCACAGCATTTTATCTGTTGTGAGAGGATAAGTCACTTATTTTTAGTTTAGCATCAAAGTATACATCTTTGCAAGGTACTAAATGATCATTGTAAGGCAAGTATAGTTGACAAAGTAACTTTTTAATTTCAATTAATTTCTATGAGCATCCAGACAATAAATTACAGGGAACTCTGTATGCTGATTTATCATATAAATTACAAATAATTTCTTGCTGCAGTTTTCCCTTGTTAATAGGTGTCACCTTTGTCACCTGCTAGCTTTATAAAATTATTTTATATATTGTCAGCTTCTTAAAAATATTGAGTAGAGTTGCATTGGTGATCTAATAAATATTTCAATAAGGGAAAAAATTAACACTGTGATAACAATGCAAGTGTTATAAATCCATATATAGTTCATGCTAAAAGCAAGTAATAAACATTTCGCTAGTTGCATGAGTTTATCTATATATAAGTAAATGTGTTTAAGTTTACTTTGGATAAAGACACGATGAAAATACTTTTCTTATGGATAAGACCAGTGGCAGAAAATTTTCTCATATGTTCTTAAATGTTTGAGGATTAAGACTTTGTAGGGGCCTTGTTTTCAGAGGAGACTTGGCATTTTTGTGGTGTTTGGTGAACGTTACCAACAGCCACTTTTATGTCTGCTCCTTACGTATTTCAAAAGGACAAAAATGATATTTTCTGCAATTTAACTGAAAAGCTTCACTTATTTATTTTATTCCATCCACTAATTTGAATTAGCTACGTAAAAGTTAAAAACCTTCATTCTGTAGTATCAGTTTCTCATATCACTCGTTCACTTACGGTTTGAAGTACAGTATGTTCTTCTCTTGAAGGGAGAAGAAACATTCAGAAACCAGAGGGACGACTAGCCTCTGTAACTGAATGACTTACTGTAATACTGAAGTGAATTTATTTAAAAATGCTGAATGATGTGGCCTCTTGTGCAAGCTGGTATTAAGTCCCTTAGTATAAAAAATAAGAATAAACTTAAGAAACATGCTATTCTTAAGGCCAGATATACGTAGTGCTTTCTAAAGCTCATTGTTAGTTCCTGATGCTAAGAAAATAAAATCTGTGATCTAACTCTGAGTACTTAGATTTGTAAATGTAAATAGTGTTATCACACGATGGAAAGAATGGGGGAAAAAAATGCATCTTGAAAGGAGATCTCAGAAAACTGGATCAAAATGGAAATGGGCCTCATTAAGGTACTAGCTACACTATTTTCAAGTTTTATCACAGACAAGAGAGGAGGCTGCTGTGTTCCTAATCACTACTAGAACAAGATTCATGGAAATGAATAGTGTAGTAATTAATTGCTTGTGGCAGGATTTCCAGAAATGTGGCTCTGCTTTGTGATAATTATTTTATGGAGCAATCCAGAAGAGTGGAGTAGTTATTGCTGCGGCAGAACTACTGAATCAGCAGGAATCCGTGCCGATCAGTATCGGTCTTTAAGAAGTGGCTTTCCTTTTCTGAAATACTGGTCACTCAGAAACCCATGTTAATCAACGTTTTTCAGCATAGAGATACTGAAACTGTTTCTATACTGTGCTGAATTATTCAAGTGTTCATCTGGAAAGTTCCTTGCAATTAATATGAATTAAGAATTTACAAGAATGTTTTAATACTGGGATTGTGGAAACACGGAATTACCTTCTGTAGAATGAAAGTTTTCCTGCAAGGAAAACTGCTTTGGGTTTTGTATGTGCTAACAATTTAGTAATTAGAACTGAGGAAAATGTAACTTCAGTTAGCGAGGGGATATGACTGACTGTGACTTTACTCGAATCAAGCATTTTTAGTTGTATGAGTTTGTTTTGGCAGTGGATGTGAGATAATTTTCCTTGGTAATTCGTTACAGATCTTTCAGACAAAGTTATGTAGCTGGAGCTGGTTAATTTAGGGATGGTCGCTCTTTGATTGCTTTATTGATGGATGGAGCCAGTTTTGTAGCAGACTAGTGAGCAAGGTTCCAGTTACTTTCTCTTTACCTTTGTTGGGTTTTTTCAGTTTTGGAGAATGTTAGTGCAACTGCAGGAATCATAATTGTGCTTATTTACAAGAATCTTGGAAGATGGAAGTCCTGGAAATTATGCACATGGTGTCTTTTACTTAATGTGGCAGAAGTCTTATGTTACTGTTTGAGACTAAGAAGCCAGAACAGAGACTTTGAGTAAGTGCTCAGTGTGTGCGTTGTTATTTGGCTTACAGCTTTGTCAGAGAAATACTTGGCTTTATTACAGTCATGTAGGGCCAGAGAACTAAAACATGTACAAACTTGTGAAAACAGTAGTGGTCCAAAATTTAAAAGAACGTATACAGACACACTATAATACAGTCAGTGAAAAAGTCATGTTAGAATTTAAAAGGACATGCAGTGGTTTGGAGAGAAGGCAGCACTGCAGCAAATCTGAAGTACTTGAATATGGACTATGCAAACTAGGTATTTCAGGATTAGTATTTTTAAGTTTTTTTTCTTGGCAATGTAAGACCTCAAATTGTACATTTTTGTGCATTTCAGTGCTTCTGGTATTCCCTTGATAAAATTGCAGTCTTATTCCTGGGCTTCAGAATATATTAATTCATAAAAACTGAATATGGAGGTTAAAGCAAATAGCTTCAAGTTAATACATTTCTTTAGCGGAGGTACCAAAAAGTGCTGGGAAATCTTTTTGTCTGACAGTTTGCTCAAAGTCCCCTTTTTCTCTCTTGAATTATTGCATAGTGCTATATAGCCACCATAGATCAACATCACATGACGTATTTTTGAATGATCTTGACATTCTTGTAATATTGTACATATTTCCACGAAGACCAGAGGTAGAATTTCTAAACCATTTATCTTCAAGTCTGTGATCACCTCAGTGAGGTCATATGAATGTTTTAACGAGGGAAGTAATTGGAGTTCAATATCCTTGGTTTGTTTGTTATTTCTCCCCAAATGTAATTTCTTCTCTTTCCATTCAGACATAGTTATTTAAGGCCACCTCATTAAGATGATTTCTTCCCGCACTTTACACATGTGAATAATCATTAAATTAGCAGTTCATCTAAATCGCCGACATTTGGTTGCTTTTCTTCTTTCCATCTATGTAAATGTTTTAAATGAAATTATTATTTTCTTCCCGTTTCATGTGGAAAAGCAGTCACTTAAATACAATTTGAATAAATGAGGTAAAATGGCTCAAGAAAAGAAAGGCAGATACTTATTTAACATCTTCTGAGATGCAAATTTTTGTGCATGCCTTTGAGCCTCTGTTATCGTGACTAGCGTCAACTCCAGAGTCTTGTATAGAAGTTTTGGCACCCCCTGATAGAAAAAGGCTTTCTGTTGTCCAGGTTAGATCATCTCTCGAGATATCACTAGGCTCTTCTGTGATGTTACAGCTGCATCTACATCAAAGATATTTCATTTCTCTGGAGCTTGCAAGGCAGGCTTCTGCATAAGAACTGCTGTCAGTCCACCTGAGCATGGACAGAGGGTGCCCATGCAGAGCTGGGCAATAATCAGATACTATTTGTAAAACCTAAGTAAAGATCTTAATTCCACATCTGATGATTCTTGTAAGCCTGTCACAATCTCAACCACAGTATTGCCTCAGGCCAATTTTGATTTGCTGTCACTTACCTTTGTACGTTACTTCTGAAGTTTGTTTTTTACCTGTTCAAGAATAGCCCCCTTAATTATCTTGCTGTATGCAAAGTTATTTTGCTTAGAAGAAAGCGGAGCACTTTTCCAGTAGTGAAAATGTTCTATTACTGTTCCAACATCAATGGCCTGTTTAACAAGGATTTTAGGTCTCAGTTGCATATAAACTTGGATATGTGCAGATAAATTTAAATAATAATAAATTCATAACAGAATTGTTATGAAGGTTTTAAACAATACTAAGTACTTTAGTGTCAAACTTCAGAACATATGGCTGTATTTTATGTTTTCAAAATTACCCTTTTTCGTGGGGAGGCAGCAGTTTAATGTCTAGGTAGAAACTTAAATACTTGATGGTACAAAGCCTGTATTTTGCCTTGAGGCTATTTAATTCCTGCCAGTTATCAGTGCGGTCAATTGAAAAGCTTGCATTAGCTCAGTAACCTTTGGACCTTTTCTGTAATACATGTGGAATTCATCGTGTCAGTCTTGTCTTTGTTTTAACAATAAGAGAATAGAAAGAAAATTTGCTGGAATACTGTAGCAGTGAATAGATCTTAGCTGATTTTAGTGTATGTTAGCTTGCATTTTGTGCTGAACTAAAATGCATTTGTAATATTAAATGTGAGAAGACATTTTCATGAATAAAGTTGATACGTAATAATTTACAACAACAGGGGCCATGGGTAACTACATGATTCAGAAACCGAAGTGGACAACTGTAACTTTAAAGCTAATAAAAGGTCTTAAATGTAGTTGCCCATTTTTTAAAGGCTATGTTACAATATTGTATAGTTTCCTGACTCTGAGTGAGCTTTATAAAAAACAGATTGGGAAGCGTACATTGTTTGGTACAGGTATGATAGTCACATCAGTGACTCTCAAATGTGTTTGTTAAATAGACAATCAAAACTGTGTGTGAGTCTGTGACAGCAGGTTTGAGGGAACGCTGACATTTTCATTCAACTTCTGTATTCATAGAGGAATCTCTTTATTTGGCAAATTATTTGTTCCTTGGTTTATTGTTACATTTCATAAATGATTCTCATACTCAGTTTCTAAGCCATTCCTGTCCACCCTGTGGCTGGTTGAGAGAAATGTTAAAATTCTGTGGCAGAGTCATTTGTATTGGGATAGAAGGAAGTTGATTTTGAAGTGGAAGAGAAATTAGGTCATTCTGTGGTTTTTTTAACTTTGTAAGCAAAGCTTGTTGGTCATAGCTATTGAGAATATGAATAGATTGTCCCTAATACCATATTCTTTTAGCTAGTATAGAATTTACATTTAAAGGAAGTCACTGAGGGAAGTATTTTTTTTTAATGGGTTAATATAATCTACTATTTAAAATAGATTTGCTAGTTTTTATATAATTCAGTAAAAATGTCTATGAACTGTTTCAAATAAGCTATGAAATCTGGCAGATACTAGTAGATAATCACGGCTAGTGTTTAGATGGGGAGGGTGGCACTTATAAAGACAAATTTAGTGAGATGTTTTCCTTTGTCTCTGTAGTTATCAGAGACTGTTACAGACGATTGCTGTGCTCGAGGCTCAACGTACTCAAGCAGTTCAAGACCTTGAAAGTTTAGGCAGACACCAGAGAGAAGCACTGAAAGATCCTATTGGATTTGTGGAAAGACTCCAGAAGAAGGTATTTCAATGGGCTTTTATTAAGTCTTACTCGGAATTTTTTTTTAATAACTAGTAATTCATTGTCTATAGAAATCAGCGCATTCTCTATATACTTGCATAAACATTGTGAGTTTAAAGTCCTTTATCTGCTGAGAAAAAAATGGCCCTTTGTTTTCTTATTAAATCCACGAGTCATAGATCTTCAATGTTTTTATTAGATATGCTTGCTTTTCTTTTTTTGATGTGTAGAAATGTAATATTTCTAATTGTAATGTAAGTATTTTAAGACAACCTGAAATCTACAGGTACTGGAAGTAATTCATAGTAAGGCATCAGATCAAGAATTCTTAACTTTTCTCATTAGAGAAATCAAATGTTGTGCTATGAGTGAATTTGGTAGGGTACTTTTTAAAGTGCAAACCAAAATGAACATTAGAAAACATACCTGAGTTCTGGATAACAGAGTAGACTATTGTCTGATGCAAGAGAATTAATTTTGATAAGAAAACATTTTATTTTCAAGCTTTAAAAAATATGTAGTAACAACGATACTGAAAAAATGTTTAAAGCTTGAATACTTTCTTGCTGCCACATCTACCAGTGACAAAGATGCTTGACCTTCTAACACAAACATGTTGTGTTTCAGTGAAGGATGAAGTAGGTATTTTAGTGGTGCTCTATTCCTAGGTTTCTAGAGACCAAGGTTAAAGAGAGGTCTGTCATAAGCCCATTGGTTTCAGTAGTTGTTTTTCCATTAAATTTTGAGATGAGTTAATAGCATGCGTGATGTAGTGGGGAAATAGCATGCATCATTGTGTGGGGAAAGACTAATGATAGCTGAAAACATCTGGTGTATTTTTGTTTCCAAATCAAAGAAATTACTCTTAAGGTTGACCTTTAAATAAAGTGGTGAGCTTTGCAACAGTTGTGTTCTGTGCAGGAGACGGCAAAATCAGTGTTAAATATAAATTGATTTATTTAATGGGAGGACTTAAGGTTTATCAGATGATAAAGATGATAAAACTACAAATCTTATAGTTTCCTGTGTTAAGAAAGGGACAGATCCTGAGCAAAGAGTATGTTTAAACAAAATAAAAGACAGATAGACAGTAACAGGATATTGAAGTCAGAAACACCCGATTTCAACTGTGAAATACACGCTTTAAAGTTTTACACTCAATAAGCCATCATTGACCGTGCCGCTGCATATTTTATATGCACTGTTGTGTATTATTCTTGAAAGATGTCTTCTCCTTAAAAAGACTGTGCGCTGCATGGCACTTAAAAATTCTGATTTTGAATTCTGCTGTTAGCTAAAAAGCAGGATCAAGTATTCATAACTTTTCAGGAGTCTTAGTTTTTTGTTTGGATATACAGCACTTGTGTTAAATATTGCTTTTCACTTTTCATTATTGTTTTTTCAGGTCGATATGGGTCTTCCATATCCTCAGAGAGTTGTTCAGCTCCCTGAGATTGCCTGGGACCAATACACCACTAGCCTTGGAAACTTTGAGAGAGAATTCAAAAATCGAAAACGTAACAGTAGGAGAGTGAAGTTGATCTTTGACAAAGGTAAAAGGAAATTGAGCATATGTTACAAGAAAGAAATGACCAGTGTGGAGGTTTAATAATTCCATTTTTGTGTTGCTTACAGTAGGTATACCTGCAAGACCAAAAAGTCCGTTGGATCCCAAGAAAGATGGAGAGTCTATTTCATACTCTGTCTTACCTTTAAGTGATGGTCCAGAAGGTTCTACAAACAGTCGTCCACAGGTAGTTGTTACAAAAGGAAATATCAAATTTTACTAAATAGTTCTTTTTAAATTTTTTTCTCTTTGTTTTTTTTTTTAATATGGCTATATGAATAATCTTAACTGTTACTTCAAATGTTAGTGTTGGTGATGACATTTCATCCGTGTACTTGAAACAGGTAACTTATTTTTGGTTCAGGCAAATTTTATTTCAAGTTTTCATGCATTTATTTGGTTTAGTTTTAGTTTTACTTCAGTGGGAAAAGGGTTAAAATCAAGTTATCCTAACTGTACTTTTTCTAAATACCTATTTAATTTTATATACTGTATTTGAGCAGATGATAAGAGGGCGACTTTGCGATGAGACCAAACCTGAAACTTTTAACCAGCTGTGGACTGTAGAGGAACAGGTAATGCGAAACTCTTCCATTTTATAGCTGTGGTAACATACATGAGAATAAAATCAAATTGTGTGATAATATTTATTGCACTTAGACATTCAGAGACACATGTATGTAGATACTCATCTGTTGACAACTCATACCTCTACTAGGAAACATGTATTTACTTATTTTCCTGTTGATTTAGAAAAAACTTGAGCAATTGCTTTTGAAGTATCCACCAGAGGAAGTAGAGTCCCGACGGTGGCAGAAGATAGCTGATGAATTGGGAAATAGAACAGCAAAGCAGGTAACAAGTAAAACACTTTGAGAAGTAATCCCTTTCCTTGACTTTCTCCCTCCCGGCCCCCCCAGCTTGTTAGGAGGCACTGGTAAGAGATCATATCCAGGTTTGTCTTCAACAAGTCATTTAGTTCTAATTTGAGGGGTTTTCTGTCAAAAAAAACCCACAATTCATAAACTGAGGGATTAAAAGAAGAGGACTTATTTTTTATAAAGTTCATAATGAAAGCAATAAAACTTATTTTGCTAGAAAAAAAATTTGACTGCTTGTACATTGATTGAGGGCTTGTGTTGTGGTAGTAGTGTCAGTCACTGCATCCTAGCAGTTGATACAGATTCACAGAAGATTTATTTGTAGATGTCTGTCTGTCTGTTTTTTTTAATAGCAATAAGTAAAATCCAATATCTTTTCAGTAATCACTTACTTTTTCTTAAAAATGTAACAACAGGGTCTGCATTTCACTAGTAACAATGTAACTCTTATTCTTGATCTCAAATACAGAATTTTAAAAGTGCCTCAAAGCCCATGACAGAGCTGTCAGACCTAGCTGTTCATTAGATTTTGACAGCATGCATTTAGTTTTATATAGCAAGCACAGTGATACCAACTGTTCTCAGATTGAGTTACACTGGATTGCAGAATTTTCTGCACCTCAGTGCTGTAGAATGGGCAGACATGTGAATACTCACAGACAGAATTAGTTCTGTACTGGGGCTGAGATCCACAAAAGGACACAGATGTGGAGAAACTGAATATTTCTGCATCTGACTTGTGAGGATTTTTCCTGTAAAATGACATGATCTCTCCATTATGGCTAGAAGTAAAAAAATGCTGATGTTCTGTGTTTACAGTATTTTAATTTCTCCTATTTAAGTTGTATGCTTTTCAGGTAAAAGTATACTTAAGTATTTCAATGTAAAAGATTACCTCATCTCTGATTTTATCTATACATATAGGTATATTTCTCCATACCTGAAAAAATGAAAATACGTGCTTACTTATTTCATTAAAAAAATGTAGAAGTACTTTCTTTATGCTAACTATGCATAATTTATCTGTCATTGTTAAGAAAGAGTAAGTTTAGCTTCAGCAGATAACAAACTACTGAAATTCTTTCCTTTCTATCACAATTTTTGCTGGATTTCCTGTGTACTTTTAAACAAAGGGGTTTTTTTCTCTCTGAAAGCCTTTGAAGTGTCTGGAAATAATACAAATGCAGCATTGCAAGATAGGTGGTGGTTAGAGCAAAGTAGAAATTGAGTATTTTTTGCCTTATGTTCTGAACCAGTGTCGCAATGCTGGCAAAACTTTGAAGTGAAGGCCAGTTACATTTCATTTGACATTTAATTGTCTCATGTTGTTTTTTCTAGGTTGCCAGTAGAGTGCAAAAATATTTTATTAAACTGACTAAAGCTGGTATTCCAGTTCCAGGAAGAACTCCAAATTTATATTTATATTCCAAAAAGGTGAGACAATATTACAGCAGAAGTTCTGTATTTCTATTTGCATTTATGTGCAAATTAAGTCTAAATAATTAATAATGTCATTAGATTTAAGTCTTGATTAGTGCTTTCTTGCTAACTAGTTCCACCTTACTTAATAAAGTAATTTTTCTTTTGCCATTAGCACTGTAGAGTGAGTTGGGTGTTATTCTAGTTTCACATCAACATCTGTTAATCACATCTCTATCGGACAGTCTCAGGGACACGACATGTCAGAAAAGAGAACGCAGCAGTTAGATTGTAGGCTGTACTAACAGGGTTGAATGATGAGTCTTGGGGTACTTTTTCTTCATTTGTAAGTTTGTTGTAATTGATCTAGAAGAGGATAATGAGAACTCCCTTGGAAGAGGATAAGGAGCCCTATAATTCATATTGTACAGTCATCTTCTAATCAACAAAACCAAAAACATTTAGTGTAACTGAGCATACTGAACTAGCAAACTAGCAGAAGCCTAGACTTAAGACTGAAATGTTGTGGTTTATTTTGATTTGCAACATATATGATGATTAGAATAGAATGGTCATATAAATGACCATCGTTTTCCTGATCTTGGAATGGATGAGAAAATAGTATGGTCTTGAGAAACCTTCTTAATTTGCAAAAGAAAAGACTAGATTTCTGTGCAGACCAGTCATATATTTGGATTTAAATAATGGGGTACTCTTGGGTACTAATGAGGACCTTAGACATTTGGAGAGGGCAGTCTCAGGCTTTGTGGGGGTTTTCTTTGTTGTGTTCGAGGTTTTTTGTTACTGTTGTGTTTACAGAACTTCTTTAAAACCTGTTACAATGGCATTTTGTGGAGTAACATTACTTTTTTGCATCCAAGTGTCCATTATGTTTTCTGATTAAGAATAGAGGAGCCTTACATTGATTCTGCAAAAAGGCAAATTTGCAGATTTAGTCTCTTGAAAGGCTGGGACAAAAGTTGCTACCAGAGGGACCTGGTGGAAAGATCTACCACAGCTCCTCTCTAGTGATTTAAAATATTACACACCCCCTAGTTATCTCCTAGTATTCTCTGAAGCTACTGCAAACAATAAGTGCTGTTACCAGAGGCTTTTGAGTTTGCCTTCCATCATAGTAATGCCATTTTACTTTCACCAGGATTTTAATCTGCTGTTCTGCTCTATAAACAGAGGCAGGGAAAGGGCAAACATTACTTTGTCTGCCACCTTATTTATTGGAAAAGCGTTTTCTGGTAGAAGAAACAAAAAAAAACCAGCTGGAGATACTGATATCTTAAATACTATGGTGAGATTAATCTGTCAGAACTCCTTGTACAATTTACTTGTACAGTTTACCATACTGTGGGGCTAATTTCAAAAAGGACTGAAAATTTAATTCTGAAAATTGTAATCCTTTGAGTTTTTTATGTCACCTTACCATTTTAAATGACCTTAGTGATGTATCTTTTCTTCTTTCTTCTTAGTTTTATTTGGAAAGATTGTTATTACGGAACGTGAGCAATGCTGCCAAGCAGCAGGTCTCTGTATTTGATAAATAGTGGGAATACTTAATCAGTACATGTGTGACATTTTAAGCATATTTTTCACTAATTTGAACACTGATCCATAAAGTTCTCTAAACTCACTGCTCTGTGTACAAACACGGTATAACCAAGAGTGAAACGTATTTTTTGTAAAAGTCTTAACATTCTCATACTACAACAGTAATGCTACCATCCTACAGACTTTTCTTAAGCTTATGTGTAGAATAAATGTAATATTTATGTCTGTTTTCACAGTATGATTCGTGTCCTTAATACCAGGCCATAAGAGTAAGGTCATTGTGCCCTGGTTTGTATTAAAGTAGTGTCTACATTTTATATTTGTATCTCATGTAAGAAATAACAGCAGATTGAAAAAATCAAACAAATAGCGTATGTGAGGGAATTGAGCTCTCACTCTGCTAATATAGCTGTCTACTTAGAGCACAGATTGACAGCACTGGAGCAGGCTGTAGTTATTTCCAGGTCTCCAATGGAGACAACATAATGTGGCAGAAAGGAAATGCAAGGGGTATTGGAAGCCTTGGGTCATGCTTACGCTGTGCTCATCCTTATTTCGATACTGGGTGTGCACATATGCTGTAAACTGCAGTATCTGCCCTATTGCCAGTGATAGAAGTATGAAAATTGTATGCTGATACTTAAAGCACGTATCTATGGCAGAATAAAAAACATAGATCTATCTAATGTAAATAACAGTGTCAAAAAGGGATGCTTCACAAGAAGGCACTGGTATTTCTCCATGGGGACTGCCCAGGATGCTTTTTTTTTTTTTTTAAAAATGGTTACTGGGGAGGTGAGAAGCCTATTCAGTTCTTGAACATCTTGTTGAAAATACTCTGTATGTCTCCTCATATGGCATAATGTCCCTTCTGATAAGTGATACAGGAAATTAAACAGGATGCATCAGTTTATTTTCCTGTATAACCATCATCTGCTACTGGTGAAAATAAAACTGAGTCACATTTAGGACACTAGTATTCAGTTCTTTAATTATGTCTTATCATTTTCAATTTAACGCTTATGTAATATCATTACTGCACCTGCTTTTAAGCTTAATCCAGAAGATACATTTCCCACAGGAAAAAATTATTTTTTTAACTGTCTGCTTTTGTGTAGTATTTTAGTTCATTCTTCACCAGAAGTGGAGTCATGTTAAAAAGGGAATTCAAATCCTCAGTTAAATTCCTAGGTCATAACTATACGCATAACAGTGCTGCTGTTTAAGCATAGGCACGGTTTTCCTTTCTTTTACAGAAAATTTAAATCACTGTATCAACTCAAGCTGAAATACCGTCTAACTTTACAAGTGGAAGTATTTTGGAGGGGTTGAAATCTTAAAGGAAACCAGAAAAGCAGCAAAACACAGGAAGTCAGTGATCATAAGGCAGAAGGTGGAAAAATTCAAAACTATGGATAGTATTTTAGTCTTAGAACAAAATGTTCATTTTTATTTTGTGCACTGTAGTTCTGCAGCTTCCAGTCATTACTACAGACTTCATCTCTTCCCTTAAGAGTGAGTGGAGCTAGTCTCAATTCCTTGCTATACTTCTGCCTACGTAGCTACATTCCATCTAAGATAATTTGTGTGATCTTTGCCTTTACTTATTAAACTGCACAACTGTAAAGTATTGCTATATCTCTCTTTAGAGGTGGAATCTCTCTTAAGAGATAAATGGTTGTATTATAGTATTACAGTTTTCTAACTGATACAGGAACCTTTAGGATAAAAAGTCTTGCATAAAAAGAGAAAGTATTAACTATTGTAAATATTCCTTATGCTTTATCTGTATGAGAGAAGCTAGACACAGTGTAAGACAATCTTCTCTTTTATAGTTGTCTAAAAAACCACTTTTCATGCTTCTGTTTTTTGATTCACGCTGTTTTCTTTAAACTGAAGAATGTAAGAATTGACATTTAAGAGGTCAGAGGGTCTGGAAAGTAGCTAAATAAAAAGTTGAGTCAGTTTCATTCACCCTAAATTCTTTTTTTGATATTTAATATTCTTCCATGGGGAATAAGTAGTAGGGGCTGAGTGCCTTTAATCTATTTTAAAACTGCCATGCATTCCACACCTTCAGACAGCATTAAAGACATCATACAGTAATGGAGTAATTTATCTCATCTAACATTTTTAGGTTCCTTTTCCAGTCAGTGGCAATGAAAAAGAACCCTTTGGAGAGCAATTCTTTCTAACTTTTAGAAAACTCTTTTATGGGAGAAAGAATTGCCTTTCCACTCCCTGGACTAGAAAAGAAATCTGGACAATTATCCTAGACTTATATTTTCTAACGCACAAATTAATGCAAGAAGTTGATGGTAAGTGTCAAGCATGGTCTGGTCTCTTAGATCTTGGACCTGTGCAAAACAGCTTCTTTGTTTAGTCTCACACTCAAACCATTCATGGCTCATGGAAGTATTTTAATGTCTTGGCGCTTTGGTTCTCAGTCTTCAAAATTGTAACAACTTTATTTTCTGTTTTTCTATTGTTGTCAGTCTCATATATTTACATGGTAGGGTTTTTACGGTAAGGACTCTTTCTTACTGAATCATTACCAAAGAAGTGTTGCACTGTTCATTTGACTTGATTTGTTACTCAGGAGAAAAACTCCAGCTGTATGAGGCTCTAATATAGAGGTTTAGGTAAAAATAATTGGAAAGATGATAGACTATTTAGTGCAAAAGAACAAATTTCTGGCAAGGTTTTATTGATGACAATAACTTAAATAATAGCAAAGAAATATTTTTTAAAATATATCATTTTTTCACTGTAGTCATCAAGTAGACGGCAGCATCCTTTAAATAAACATCTTTTCAAACCTTCAACTTTCATGACATCTCATGAACCTCCAGTTTATATGGATGAAGACGATGACAGATCCAGTTTTCACAGCCATATGGATACTGCAGCAGAAGAGGAAGTATCGGTATGTAACTTAAATAAGTCAGAGAATGTCTTGCTTACTGTCATTTTAACCTTGTTTAGTGAATAATATGAGGATTAATATCTCTGCCATAAAATAAATATAATCAAGTAAGTATTAAATGGTAGTAAGATTCATGAGCCATTTTGAATTATAAACATGTTGTTAATATTAAGGCCTCCAAATTGCAGAAAATTTAGATCAAATCAGAAAGGAGGTATGTGAAAGAAGTAATAAACAGTTTTGTCCTGAAACAGCTCTGAAAGGTCTTAGTTGCAAATTTTCAAAAAGTGATCTGACATGAGATGAGTTTGAAAATCACATAAATTGTATAGTTTTTGTTCTGGTTAAAGATGTGTTTTAGAAAAGTTACATAGAGCTCCGGTAAAATCTGAACACTGTTGGCATCATTGCTTTTTGTCTTCCTTCCCTGGCTGAATTAATTATTGATTTTTTTTTTTTTTTTTTTT
>JAAGAY010144920.1:0-37002 GCA_011801015.1 Ardeotis arabs | reverse complement strand
GCTCACCCCCTCCCTGGCCCCTGCTCCAGGCCCTCGCCGCGGGACGAGGAGGAGGGCTCCCCGCAGACAATGGACGAGCACCCCGGAGCCGGAGGAGGCGGTGGGATGGCGGCCGCTCCGCGACCGCAGCAGCCACCGCCGCAGGCGGGTGGGAACATGAACCTGCAGTCGGGTGGGGGCTGCGTGGGGGCTGGAGCTGGCGGCGGAGGAGGAGGAGGGCAGCAGCAGCAGCCCCAGGGTCCTGCGGCCCCGGCCGGTCAGGAGGCGGCGGGCCCCGCCGAGCTGTCCCGGCCCCAGCACTACACCATCCCGGGGATCCTGCACTACATCCAACACGAGTGGGCTCGCTTCGAGATGGAGAGGGCGCACTGGGAGGTGGAGAGAGCCGAGCTTCAGGTACGGGGGCCGAGGGCGGGCTCGGTGCGGAGCCACGGCGCGGGCTGGAACCGGCTCGGCGGGATCCGGGGACCGGGCCGCGCTCGGAGTGCGGGAGCAGAGCTGCCCGGGCGAGCGGGGCCGCTTGGGCCCCCGAGGCCGAGCCGGTCGCTGTGGGTCGGGGACGGTACCTGGGCGAGGTCCGGCGGGCGAAGCGGCGTCGCCGGCCGGCGGGGCTGGCGGAGGCGCAGCCCCTCACGGCCTGAGCTGGGCTCCCTTCCCTGGGGCAGCCATTTTGGTTTTTAGCATGGCGCCCGCCTGGGCTCCTGGCTCCGGAGGCAGCCCCTGCTCCGCAGGCCTCTCGCCTGTACTGGCGTTGCGGGGCCGGCAGGACGGCAGGGGAAGGGCGGGCGGGCCCTGCCGCGGCGCGGGGCTGCCGACCCTCCTCCCTGCCCGCCCGCGGCAGGGCGAGCTGCGCCTTGACAGCGGCGATCGTCTCCCTTGGCACAATGACTGCGGGGCTCCCCGGGCTGGCGGGCTCCTCAGCCCCGGGTGCGGGTTATGGGGAGCAAGAGCCTCCGGGCCTGGGAGGGCTAGCGCCTCGCCGAAGCTCAGCCAGCGGCTGCTCTGGGAGGAGAAGAAGGGGTTGGGAAGAGGCAGGAGTGTCTGCCTCCCCAGCCGGGAGAGGATGAGGAAAGAGTGTAAATCTCGAGTAAATGACTTGGCCAAGCGCTCTGGCTTGAGACAGGGCGAGCATGTGTGCTGGCTTTCCCTCTGTCTCGTTTTGTTGGAGATTTTGTATGGGAGAGACAACCACTGAAGAAGAGTGAGCAGTTGATGGGTCAGCAGCATGATTATTTTAATATACATAAAAGTACAAACTTTGTCACAGGAACAAAAAATTAATAACTCTTTAGGATAGAGAGCAGGTGTTGGAGTTCCAGTATAGATCTCTTGCCATTAATGTTTGCTTTTAGTAATAAAAAGGATACCTCTACTAATTACTTTTACATGTCAAAATAAAACTGTGCATAGACTGTTACAAGCTTATGTACCGATTACAAAATCCACTGAATGTGAGATATTTGTGTAGAAGCCATTATTCTTTTACAGGACAGAAATGTAGACAATAACAGGTAACAGACTTAACTGCTTCCAAAGAATTTTTGGTGGTTTTTGTATTGAGTGATGTTTACTGTCTTGAAGTGGCATTCCATCAAATTGTACTGTAATTAGGGTTTTTAATAGCACGCTGCAACAGCAGCCAACATTTGTGATGTATGTACTGTTGGATTTCAGAACCAAGAACTATACCTGAGCCTGGGCAGTTCTTTGAGGACTTCCCAGCTCTATAATAAGCATGTAATCGGCACTATTTTTGTTACAACTATAATTAAGAAATAATTTTTGAAAACCACCAAGGCAAACAAATGAAAAGATTTCACTATTTCCTTCATTTACTGCCTGTCTTACCATTTTAAGTCTTGTGTAACGACTGTTTTTAATATCAGTTTGGTGGACATTAGTGGGTGTTTTTAGCGGAGAACAATTGACTTTTTCTTGTTTTCTCTGGTGTCTTAGTAATATAGCACTATGTTTATAAATGAGTTGCTTAGTGCTGTTCACTAGCAAACAAAACCATCTTGAAATATTTGTTTTATGTATAGGCTTGTTATTTTAAAACAAAATACTGCATTCTGTACTCTAATGTAAAAGCTCAATTTGGAGGCTTTGAAAGCTCTGTCGGACTGAAAAAATGCTGCTGTGAACTCATGTGGCCTCTAGACGTGGTGATGTGTTCTTGCCAAGTCCACTGCTCTTGTTTGTAATTGCTGTTTGTCATCCATGGCCATACTGTTTCAGGTGCTTATTTCTGAAGGTATGATAGCAGTTCTGACGCTGACTATGTGTGCATCACGTCATGGGACAGACACAGCATAGTCACTGCACAGTGCGTATGCATGAGGGTGGCATTTTTTTATAACTTCGTAAGCCCAGGATAGAAGGGAGGAGGGCATTACCTTTGGATTTTAAATGTCAACCTGTACAGTGGTGAAGACTGATACAGGAATATGTTTACAATATTTTTGGAAGAGATGTGTTTACCAGGTCTGCGGTTTTCCTGTTGTTCTGTAACTCAAGTTGTAAAGTCCCAGGATATTTTGTGACTAATAAAGCCATATGGAAGTGTGAGAGTGGCATGGTTTAGATACAGTTCTCCTCATGCAGGTAATTTCCTTCTTTCCACATGACGGGAAATTCTCTAAACACTGTTTCTCTGTGTTGGCAATTACCAGTTCTTACTAAGTTACCTAGTTAATTTTGCAAAAGATGCTTTAGAAAAAGTATGTGGAAAACCAAATGACTTAGCAATATGTGTGATTTTGTTTACCTGTTCTGAATTTGACTTTTATTCTTGCAAAGAATAAGATACTTCCTTATCTGCAGTATGAAATTAATGGGACTCCTGAGTGATTTTTCCCACACGCGCCCTTTTTTTCCTGTATGGTTCAAGTGAAGAATTGCCCACCCCTAGTAAGAGTGGCCTTTACGTATAGGGGTGATGGTGCAGGAAGAGATGGTCTGCAGTAACAGTTTATTCTTTCTTGGATCTTGTGACAAACTTCTTGATTTGTTGTTCTGCCTGTCTACAGGACACATTTTTATAATTAATTTAAATTACATATTACTTCATTGTCTTGGGGTTTATACCACAGCTGTAATGACTGACAAAGAGTCTCAACGCTTTGGATCTAAGTCCTGTACTAGTGGACTTAACCAAGTCTATGTTCACATCAGACTTTGAATCTTAAATGTTAATAATTTTATAGTGTCTTTTCCAACTGTTCAGGTACGTGGCTTTCTGTCTGTGTGCACAAGTGAAGCAGCATAATTATTTGCCGAATTTGTGTGTGCAAATCAGTATCAAGTACAGAAATGTCAAATATTAGGAGTGCAGGACTTGAACCGTAGTATACTTTTTATCTTTCACTTCTATTACTGGCTGCCACAATAACTTTTTTAGCATTTACTCACTGTGTTGAAAAGAAGTAGCCTGGCCTTGCATCATGTGTTAATCACTTAAAGTAATAAGCTGAATCTGTTCTCTATTCTGTGAACTAAAAGAATGATTTTTACTGTAACAATGTTGTGTAATTGTAACTGTAACTTTGATCTGTCAATGTAATGACCTTGATGTTGGTATCTATTATACTGAGATAAATTCAGTCCCTGTTTTTTAAGGCATTTTTTCACTTTAGAGGAGTTGTAGCAAGCCCATGTTATTTGATGTTATGTATTTTTTAGAAATAATTGTTTCCTTTAGGAGGTAAGTGGCTCTATATTCTCATGAAACACAAAAAAAAAAGTGGATGGGAAAACACTTTGGAGATGCACTGCAGAAACTTTTAGAGAAGGAAGATAAAGTTGTGTCAAAAAGGAGTATCATAAGAAAACTTGCAACTTTTGGGGGAAAATCAATAGAGTTCACCTTTCTTTTGCGACGTACAGACTGTTAATGCCTAGCTGGAATAAAGGTCTCAGTTGTGCAGTTTCTTCACGTTTTCTGAACTAGATAAAAATGAAATTGAGTACTCTCTCTGATACTTCAAAATCACACAAGAATCTGTTGAGAGAGAACTAACAGTAAATGCTACTTCCAAATGTGTTAATGACTAGGAAGAATAATTAAGAAACATAAACAATCGGAAAAAAATATATACAATTTCAGTATAAATAGTATGCATCGTTTTAAGTAACTTAGATGTGCATAAAGATTAATATGATTGTTAATACATTTTCTGTCATATAAAATGGCAGCTTTAGTGACATACAACTGAAGTTCCTCGTTTGTCTAATTTTACAAATGCTCTTTTTCCCAACTATTCCATGACATGGGAGCATTTTGTTATCTCAGATTTTGTGTGCTTTACTTAAGTGTTTAAAAAAACAAACAAACAAACAAAAAAAAACCAAAAAACCCAAACCCAAACCAAAATCAAACAACCCACAGATTTCATTTGTATTCTTCTCTTCTTTTTTCCTTCCCTCACCCCCCCTTATCCTGGGGGGGTTGGAGAGCGGCTCATTAAAGGGAGCTCATGAACTTTGGGAACTTCATAAATATTGCAGAATTACATCCTAATAGAACATTCCTTTAAAAAAGTGATTAAAATGTGTATCTTTCCGAGACTCTTCAAGATTTGAGGTGATTCTCTAAGTTAGGTACTTTACATGTAATTGTAAGTACATAAACATATGTAAATGTTTTAATGTAATGAACTACATGAGACCATGTTCAGATTGTAGATACACTCATGCAGTGTTTCAGCGTTTTCTCAAAGCTTCAGTGTTTACAACTTGTAGGAAGAATCAATTGCTGAAATATTTGACTACATGTACCTTATTTTGTTTTGTTGCATGTTTGAAGTGGGGATAATGTTGGGAATGTTTCTGTTTTAAAAGTCGGAGGAACAATTCTTCTTATTGCATAGACTTCACCTTGCTTTTGGCAAGCGAATAATTCATTTTGATGGTGAATTGAAAGTGAAAGTGGTTATAACAGTTGTAGAATGATCATTAGTTTGTTAAGGAAAGAATCAGAGTGTCTCAGTCAGCAGCTAGGAAGCATGAAGTGAAATTAAGTATTTTCCAATATCCCTGGCTTTTCAGGAATTAGTGGAATTTTGTGCAGGGGAATATTGTAGATGCTAAAATGTTCTTGGGTCAAAAGTGTTTGGATGAGTTCGTGGAAGAAAAGTCCCTGAGGGTGTCTAAATTCAACTATACTACCTATGTCTCAGGAAGCTTTTGATTTACAAGTTTTTGGAGATTTCGAATGTTCTCTGAGGTTTATTCTTCTGTTCTTATACTACTCCCACGTAGCTGCCTGTTTGTCCATGGTTAGAAATGAGATACTGAGATTGGTGGTCTGCTGGTCTGAGCAGATATAGCCATTCTTATAGTCTCATGACCAATGAAGTACTTGAAATGCTTTGGTGTGATTGTTTGAAAATACAGTTAGTGCTGTTTTGATACTGTCTAGCTTAAATAACAGACTCTTATATCAGGGGCATTAATTGTGATAGAACATGCAAAGGTTCCAAGTAGGAATGCAGATGCTGCAGTCGTGAAATGCACAGTGTGTTTTAACCACGTGCATTGTTTATCGATTGCATTCTAGATGGCTGAAATTGGAAAATATGCATAATTGATAAACTGCTATTTAATGGAGTCTTGCAGGTGTATCTCGGTGTTTCTTCTGAAATTAAGCTTAACTAACTACTAAAGCAGTCCTGGAAAAAAACAATGGATACTTAATCAACCCTGAGTGAAAATAAAATTAAGTAGGTTGTAAAAACTTAATCAACATTCTTATTTGTGATACTTGTAAATGCCATGAGGTCTGTGGGTAATATATGCATCTGAAATGTCTAAGTTCCCTTTCTGCAAGCTGTTAAGGTGCTTGCTGTAGCAGGGGTGCAGAAGTACTTCTTTGTACAAATAAATAGTGCTTATTCACATAATAAAGAAACTTAGGTTTGCTAATATTATTTCTACGCTAATGGTGAAAATAGCTACGTATTTTGTGGATTTAAGTCCCTTCTGCAATTTAAAGCACTGAATTGAGAGTTCTATGTATTTTGGGTAGAGGCAATTAGACATAGTCAAAGGTTTCCCTGCTGTAGCTTCCTATAAGCTATTTAGTCAACTGTGCTAGAGGCGACTAGCCCGTAGTAGAACTTTAAGTGCCTGTTCACTGAAAGTTGAAAGTCTGCTTTTCTGTGTGTGTAGGGGTAAACCTACCTTCCTCATAAGCTTCTTGGCAAGTCTTCCAAACTGAAAATGTGCAGAGCTGCTTCCTTTTTGTGGATGAATAACCTATACAGAGAAGACCTGATTGTAAATTAAAAGGCAGCTGCTATATATCAGAGCTTACCCTAAAAGGTATGCACACAAATATGAAGTAAGGAGATTTCTTGGCATAGTTCAAGATAAATAGGAATAAGGATATTTTCTGCTGCGAAAAGAAGGTGATTACATTGTTACATTTCATTTCTTTCACTATAAAATTGAGAGACTGTTTGTGGCTCTAAAGGATTAAGAGTGTTTATAAGTAAACGAAAAACCAAACCAGTGTTTTTCTATTTATACCTCATTCTTTGTTGATTTATATCTTTAACATTTCTATATAATTTTGTTGCAGTATTCACCTCATAGAAGCAAAACACAATAGAGGAATACAGGGCATTGAGTTACATAAAGATCCATGTAGAAATTGAACAGGAAATACCTGGATAGTGATGAGGTTTATGCATGGGAAGATACTGATCTTTATAGTAGTTGTGTATTTTTTTTCTGGAATATTGTTCCTAAATAACTCCCTTCTATCAACACTTGGGATAAAAGTGTTTTTACTGTGCAATAATTGCTCTTTCATTAATAATTATTTGGAATAAAGTTATTCTTACTTAGAAACAGTGCATAGAACTGTTACTTCGTAACTGTTACTCTGGTGAGGTTTTATTTTAAACAAAGCCTAAAAGTATGTGGCAGATTGTTATATTACACTTCTTGGTGAAGAATTACTTTTTTTTTTTTTTCCTAACACTAGATGTGTATTTTATTTCTTCATTTAATTACCATCACCTCTGTGCATATTTAATGACTCTCTGAGAAATCTCACTTTGTGGAAATTTTTTTGGAGGGGTGAAGTGTCTAGTGGTATAATAATTTCTTTCACACTGAAAGTAGGTTTTGAGATAGTGGTGTATCCACTATGTTCTTCATCCGTTTGTCATTTAAAAAGCTGGGGAAAAGTCATAATGATCTCTGTCCTAATTGATGAAGAGAGTGGCTAGGGAAGTTGAAGCCTCCACTGATTTAACAAATCTTCAGGACAAACATATGACCTGCAAGAGCTTTGTTTGTGTATCTAGTTGCTATTTTTTGTCACTCAGACTATTCTTGAATTATCTGAAGCAATGGGTCAGCAGGATATTGAGTATAATGATATCTACTGCCTTCAAATGTGTAACCCCAACAGGTATTAAGAGCTAATTATGAAGTTGGCTGTTCTTCAGGACCAGTCCTGAACCTACAGTATGAATTCAAGCAGTCTGTAGGTTTTTTTCTGCCACTATAGGATTTTTATAAAAGTGGCTAATTAGAGGTAACCTACTGTTAGCAATTAAGGGTAAAAATACATTTTTCTGGGTTCAGAATAAGTTCCACTTAATGTTACTGGGTGCATTCTTAGCCTTTTTGAAGGTATTATGCATGTCCATGTATATATTTTTGTGGAAAAATCCTGCTTATGTTGGCTGTAACGTTCTGAAAAACTGCTTCTCTGAATGCTGATTGAAGTGATCCTGAAATAGGGAATGAACTTCAGAAGTTCCAGATGCCTGAAGCTCTTCCTAATTATTAAAAAAAAAAAAAAATCACTTGCTGTAAAGTTTCTTCCATTTGTTCACCTTGGTTTCTCTCCAGCCAAAATATGGTCACTCCTTAACTTCTACCAGGTTTGAGGTAGATGATCCTATAACACTCCTTCTAGAAGAAAAAAAACTAACACTGCCCCCTTAGTTTGTACCAGTAACCACTTTAAGAAGCTGGAGAAATGCTTGATTCTAGTATTTAACTTAAAACTGTGGTCTGTTTCTATGTAAGGCAATTTTTTGTCTCAAAATACAATTTTCCAAATGAATACCACAGTCTTTTGCTTGATACTAAGTTTACCAGCAGACAGCTTCAGTACATTTGCTTGTATTTCAGATATCATGGTATATCAGAGTAGAGAATACGAAGTAGTAACAAGCCAGATGAGTTTAACTCTTTAAAGCCTTGGCGATTCAAGAGTTATGAAACTGAAATTGTTTGCTTTCTCTGAGGATAAGCTGCTTTAACTCCTGGACTCTGGGGTGTGGGAACAGAATCCTGGGCTACACCTTGAGACTCTGGGAAAGGAAAAGATCCTGCTTGGACAAACAGAGCTCTCAGAAGTATTCAAGGAGAACATGTAAACATGTTTACAAGTTTTGTAAGACCTATTCTGTTTCATAGCTTTAGCAAGATTTGTACAGTTGATTCGGCAGAAGGCAGGACTACTGATTGTGTTAATTCTCTGATAAAATGATGTAAATTAGAGAATGCTGGCACTATTCTCTGCCAGGAGGCTAGGTTAACTTTTAGGAGGTGCAAAATACTCATTCCTCATCAACTTTCTGTGATGCTTCCCTTAAAACGCTTCACGTTATATATTGTATTTTAACCATCCTACTCTTTTGTTTTCCATAACTTTTATTTCCATGAACTTGATTGTATTCAATTTTGTTATTATCAACATTGCCATTGCCTTAATGATGCAAAGCTCTTTAAGCTCTGTAATAGTGTATTCTTTTATGTATGTATAGATGGCTTCTTATATTCTAGTTCTAACACTTTAGTAGGTTTTGCTTTTTTCTGTCTATTCCTTGGGAGTGTGTGCTACTGACCTGCAGCTGATGAACATTGTTGACATGAGTGTTCATCACTAGAACAGCCTAGGTCAGTTCAGGTCAGTGTTTGGTCTGCTGTGGATTATACTTTCCCCTTCTGTATTCCTATGTAATAAATAGGTGTTCCTGCTTTTGGAAAGGAAATGGACGTTCTTGAGGATGTCTGCCACACTGTGATTTTTCCTTCCCTTTCTACTCTATAGTGATTGTAAGAACCTGCCACACTACAAAGTGTACAACTTCACTTTGATTTCTGTGCTCTTGTGCTATGACTACTAGTAATAAAAAAGAGAATGAGCTTAATGTTCTTAGTTCTGTCTAGTATTAAGTGTCCAGCAAAGCTCTAACTGTGGCACTTCATTATTAGCTTTATGACTTACAGTGCAACTTCATCTTAATGGAATAATACATCAGTATAGTGATGCTGACAGTAAAGATATTTTTAATCTTATCACATTCAAGTACTGTGTTTTGGTGTTACCATCAGTGTTTAATTAGTCTTACTGGTTGTAGTGGTGATTTTCTTTGAAAGAAAACTTTTTTACTAGCTAAGATGTGTTCCAAAATATGCCTAGCAGTTTAAAAGACTGTATGTAAATCTTTTTAGATAGAAGTGGACTGAGGTGTGTAACTGTATGTTCATTTGTAAAAGATCTTACTTGCAAGGTTCATGCATTTAGGAGAAAGGTAGAAAATATAGATGATAGTGACAGAATGAGAAACCACATCTGAGGATGAGCTTGTGTTGAAATAAACGTGCTGAGTTGCTTTACTCCAGGACTGCTGTGAATTTCCTGCTAAAAGAAATTCGTAAAACCCCTGAATGATCTGTGGCTTTGTAAGTGGGAGCTATAAGTACAGAAATTGGGAAGTGATTTCTTGTCTTGTGATCTGTGCAGAACTGACAAGGTCAACATTGCAATACAGTAGCTCATTCTTCAGTAGTAATTTTGAAAAGAATGCTGAAAAGTTGACATAAAAACAATTTGAAGGCTGGAAATAACATCTAGAAGAGTGATCCATTTAGAATTCATTCTTGCTGGCTGGTGTTAGAGGTAGCCTTGTTAGGTGCCTCTTTGCATTTTAGACATATTCAGGTGCTTTTTAATTTGAAGTATGCTATGATGCAGCAGACTGGAACTTCACCTTAAAAAACAGAAAATACCCCAATGAGGAGGTGTAGAAAATGTGACAGCAACATGTGTGAAGCTGGGTTACTGCTGCTTTTTGGGTGTTTTTTTTGTTGTTGTTGTTGTTTTCTTGTGGAACAGCCAAAGAAGTAATCAGGCAACAAGTGTAAAACATACTGAAGTAATTTTTGTACAATGAAAAATTGTTACTCCTTTCTACATGAAGACACAGAAGAAGTATAAATGGATTCCAAGTAAACCATCTATTATTCTGTAGTCTAATCTACAGCTATTAAGTTTATATGTTCTTTCCATGCCTTTTCTTAAGGCATCATACTTAAATGAAGAACTAGACCCTTGGAACAAGTTACTGATGGAATGAGGGGATTTCTTTCTTTGTTTTGTTTGGGTTGGATTTTTTTTGTTGTTGTTTTTAAGTCTTAAGTCAAACATTTGATTCAGTACAAAGGTAACTGAATGAAATATGGTCTATCTAAATGTCAGACTGCTTTAATTGATCTTCTTATCTTTTAGATCAGTTTTGTTTGCGTCATTGTTAGTTTGAAAACAAGCTTTTCTATGTTACCCCACTCCAATTATCCTGTTAGAGAAGCTATAACACTATTGTTTTCCTCCTGGAAGACACAGTTTATAGATGTATTTTTAGTTGACTGCACTGCTCTGTAAAACTAAGTCTCAAGCACCTTGACTTTGCATCACACGTGAATCTCTTAATTATTTGATTGAAAATAAAAAATGCTATATGTTGCTTACTTTGGATAGAAAAAGCATATTCTCCAAATTAAATTGCAGTAAAATATGTACATGTGTACAAATACATACAGCCACACAAATGCATAGTTTGCTTATTTTCAGTATCACTCTTTTAACTTTGTGTTTTCTAATCCAGTTGTGCAGCAAACTACGGTAGTAAGCAGGAATTTGATCATGAGAGTACTGTAGATTAATCTTGTGTATTCAGAGGATTGAACAACTGTTTTAAATGAAAAGGAAGCCAGTGCTATCTGTACTGCAATAGGTGAAGTGTACTCAACATAGTTAGTTTCTTCTAAGACAGACAATGACCTTTTTGTTTATTATCTTAAATAGTGACCTAATCAGATTACGGACAGCCGGTGTCTTAGTACAGTAGTTTAGTAGTTTGTTGGTGGGTTGTTGAACATGCCTGTCCAGGGATAGAAGCTATTATTGAAAAATTAAAATCAGAAGAAAATGTACCTGAACCATTGCAGTGTAAATTCCAAGACTCTCAATTGCAAAATAATCCTAACCTTTCTTAAAAAGTTCTCTTGCAATTGCTGTAGTTGCACTGCACTTTAGTCTATGTTTTGAAATCAGTTTGTACTGTAATTTAGAACCATTACATAGCATTGTGACTAGATTGAAGACCTGTCTGTAGCACCATTATATCTGTGTTTCAGTAATACATAGAGAAGATAAAAGCATGTTCAGCAGCTTATTTTGAATCTCTGATTATTGTTGTATGGGTAAATATAAATGAAAGTTTGAGTCTGGGCGGAAAAGCACTTCAGAGACTTCAAAGTCGAGTGAAAATTTTTTAGGGATTATTTTAGCACTACTTTACGTAGAACATTTCATGAATAAACTGACATCTATGATGATGCCGGATGTCTTCAAAATGCTTGCTGTACTGTGGTGTCGTAGCTGTGATGGTCAAAAGTATTTCTCAAGTGGTTAAAACACGATCTAATCTGTGATTATGGTTTATTTTGCTGTTGCTTATCAAACCTGATGATTGGACTCTGGCATGTCCACAAGCTTGTTTGTGTCTGTTTTCATTAGTTTGTCCAAAGAGAAAGATACTGCTCACAAGCTCTGCTTCCCTAAGCATTTTGTACTGGAATAATGTACCAAATGTTCCAAAATAGAAAGTTTACGTAGGAAATACTATATACAGTCTTGTTAATTGAGGGAGGGAGCACTTACAGTTGATAGCTGATGTTTTTGACAAGAATTCAACTTTTGACGTTAGTGTTGTAATGCAATTTTGTTGTGCTTTTTTCCCAGCACAGACATTTGGAAAATACTATTACTTAATTGATTTTAAAAATGCAAAACTTCAATGATTTCTTACCAAATAGTAGTCTAATAACAATTCATTTTCATCTGTGAAAAAAAAAAAAAATTTTTGGCTGCCGTATGTGGCAAAGAAAGAATGTAGCATTGAGTCTGCAAAAAACCACAGGATGTACATTATGTCCTCTGTTTATTCCCAATATTTTTTGAAAGATTGCGTGACTTCATAAAAGCTATTGAGACAGTGAAAGTACTAGGCCCATGAAAGACATGTTAAGGAAACTGGTTCATTTAGGTAGATGTTCTCAAGCTCTGCTGTGTTAAAATTATGAAGAAATTTGAGCGGTTTTTCCTTGTGGGGGTTGGTTGTTTTAGTTTGGTTTTTTTTCCTCCCTTGTATACTCCTCTTGCTTCATTTGGTAATGTGTGTGAGAGACTTTTGGCAGCAATCCATTTTGGACATTAACAAAAAGTCACTTTGATGTTTGTGCTATTGTCAATATCGTGGCAGAGAGCTGGTAGGTGGTTTGATGAAGAAACACAGACTGGAGATGAACATAGGATGTATTTTGTGTTAAATTTTAGCATTGACCAAACTATGTATTGGCAGATTAAACTGCATAACTCAAGTTCTTGCAATTTTCTGTAGTTCCATTGAAAGTGGCCATATGTTGAGAGGTAAAACTACTTAACATCCTGTATTAACTTTTTTTTTTTCTCTGAAAGACGTATGAACACTAGTACTCTTCCTTTTATTTATTGGAAAAACTGATGTGAAATTATTTAAAGTCCCATAGCAAGTCAGGTAAAAAAACAGATGTAGGATTCTTAGTTTTATTTTACATGATTTGATCTTTAGCAAGTACATACTTTCTTGAGGAAGGATACTTACGTTTTCAAACAATTTTAATTGAGAACTTAGTTGAATTTATGTGGGTTTTTTTTTGCAGAGCATTCTTAAATTATTATTAGAAATATGACTGCCTCAGTGTCTTGTGAGCTTGTGTTCAAACATGTTTCACAGATTATTCAACCTGCTGAAGGAATGCAGCTGCAGTGTGCTATCCAGACTCTTCATAGAATAGCATTTATAAGTAGTAAGAAATACTTTTGCTGCTTATGTTTTACTTGGCTATTTAGTTGTCTTGAGTTGTGGTATTCAATTTGATGTTTGAATGGGAATATTGTAATTTCTTAGTAGAATTATATTTATATTGGTGAAGATAGAATAACTTAGAGGTAAAAATGGGTAAAGTTTTTTGAGGTCAAAATGAGCATTTGTGTTTAATTAGGTGATCTAGTACCTTCAAGCATTCCTGTTAACTGTCAGTTCATTAAATAAATAAATGTGATTGTTTAATGACTTTCAGCTAAAACTTGCTGGATTTTTAGTCTGCTTAGATTGCTCATGTTTTTTATTATTTGCATGTGAGGTGCAAAAGAAAATACAAATTTGCTAGTGGAGGAGTCTGTAATGATGCTAAAATAAAATGCCTGCAAAAATTGTCAGGTGTGTGTGAGGAGGAGGAGAGCTGGCATAAAGGGACAGTGGCTGATATTCTGACACTGGCATGGAGCGTTTTAGTTGTTCTCTTATGGTATGTGGATGATGATGACCAGACTAACTTCACTTTTCCTGAAGTAAGTATAATCATTCAGTCTTATAGAATATAATCTTTTTCCAGGAATATGACAGGTCTTTTAAAAATTCCTAGGCAGGGACTTACTTTTCTGAAGGATTGCCTCTGTGACTGCAATTGAAAGAAAATTATTTATAAATTAAACTGTGCTGAGTATTTTTTAAGTTTTTAACTGAAACTAATTTTTAGAAGCCTGTTGTTCCATAAAGAAAATTTGAGTGCAAGAATGGTCAGTGAATGATAAACTTCTAAGGCACTTACATTTGTTATTCCAAAAATAACATTTTATTTAGTTTCTGATTCTTACATATCTATGGTTCAGTGTTTGAGGAGAACACTCTTTGTAACAATGTTTTGAATCCTTTGTTTTTAGTGGCTTCTAACTTTTTTGTGGACTTTTAGTTTCAATTGACTTTTTTTCCAGCTGCTCTCTTCTATGTGCTGGATAGAAGACTATGGACAATTGGTTTACTTAGTTTCCAGACCATGAGATTTAGAAGATGTTAGTGTTTAAAAACACATCCGTGAGTTCTATGAGTTTTGTTACTCTAGTATTCCTGAATACTGTATTGGTTAGGAGAGTGTCTAGCACAAGAAAAAGTTATTCCATGAAAACATTTTAGTAAGGAGAAGGCAGTCTTATACTGAATTTAAGTTGTGGCTTAGAAGTTTGACCATACCGTAGAAGAGGAGGAAGTTGAAGAAACTTGCAGAGGCAAACTGTGTTCCCGTATGAGAGGCCTTGATATGATGGGGCAAAATAGATTTTACCACTATAGTTCTGGACAACTGACTGATATATGAATTGGGTAAACTAGCAGAGAAGCAGTGCTAGTAGGTGGGAAAAATACTTAGATCTGCAAAAGTTATAGCAATAGGGTTAGAAATGGAAGGCTGAATTTTCTGTAAGTTGTTCAAAGAAGCTGTTGGAACATGACAGTATGTGGCCCTGTAGTGAAAAGAAGCAAACTTTTGAATCTGAATGACTGGAGGTGATATGGTAGTGGTGGAAAAGAGGAAGGACAGATTCAGTGAAGGAAAGAGTTTTGCAAGCTTGGTCTATCATAGAATCATAGAATGGTTAGGGCTGGAAGGGACCTTCAAAGGTCATCTAGTCCAATCCCCCTGCAAGAAGCGAGGACATCTCCAACCAGATCAGGTTGCTCAGAGCCTTATCCAGCCTGGCCTTGAGTGTTTCCAGGGATGGGGCATCCACCACCTCTCTGGGCAACCTGTTCCAGTGTTCTACAACCCTCAGTGTAAAAAAATTTTTCCTAATACCCAATCTAAATCTACCTCCCTCTATTTTAAAACCATTACCCCTCGTCCTATCACAACAGGCCCTACCTCAAAGTGTAGTAGTTACTGACCTGATATTTAACTGACTGTTCGTAAGGTTCCACAGAAAATTTTCCTTATTTGCAAATAGTACACTAGCATTAACTAGTTGTTGAAATTTTTTTTTCCGCATCTTGAACCTAGACTTATTTCATGAAGTAAAGATTTTCTAATAACATATGAGAGCTGATGTTTCTAATGTAAGTCTTCCAATTATTTTTTTTGTTGTACAGGATCTTTAAAAGTTGTGTATCTTTGAAACATGTATGATCCTGATATGACCAGTGGCAGTTATCTCACTGCACAGCTTACTAGAGAGATAATCTTGTGTGAGGCTTTAATTTGCAAAGTAAATATTGATTTTTATTTTTATATATATATTTATTTAGAGTAGTCAAGGTATCTTTCTTCAGTCCTCAGTTGAAAGTTTAAGGATTAATCGTAATAAATGTATAGACATAATCAGGTCTGCAAGGATACACTGAAACTCTTCTAAATGCTTAATGCTTTTACATGTGTGATGATTTAAGGTGTTCTGAGTGAGATGATGTTTCAGACTTTGTTGAAAGCTGAAGCTGAAGGCTTCTCTCATGTTCAGTTTCCTTTTAGTGAATGGGAACTAGAACATTAGTAGCTACACAGGTGTGTCCACTCTTAAGTCACTGTTATGAGTCAAATCTTCCACCTCCTCAGTATTTTTTTTGTTTTCCAAAACAGTGTTCTACTTCATCTCAGCATAATAAACATCTAAAAGTGAAGATTAGGTTAGTCTTCTTGTGTGATAATAATCTTGTGATTAAAACAACATTTAAAAGAAAAACCCAAACTTACTATTGTTTTGAGTTTTGTGACATGCCCTAATATGACACACTAGGCATGTGTGCACTGGATATGTATATTCAAGCTGCTTCAATGTATTGCATTTCTTTCAAAAATACTGCAGGCCTTTCCTTCCTTCCTTCTAGAAGTCTGCATGGACTTGAGAAAAACAAAAAACAAGCAACGCTTTGCAGCTGGCATTGCTTTACATGTAGTTGATTTATTTTTTTTCAAAATACACTTTTAGAGTCTGAGAGTTAACTATGTTTACAGCTGAAATGGAAAGACAGTATACTCACTCACTGAGTGCATTTCTGTATTGGTAAATCCATTAGAATTTGAGTGTTTGAATTGTACAGGAAAGTGTTAATGTTTCAACAGGATAAGTGCTTTAATCAGTCCTACGTGCTTTAGCATTCAAGTTTTGTGGCTCTTTGATATGCTTTGGTAGGCTTGAGATGTTGGATAAATATTCCAAATACTGCATATCAGTATTAATAAAATAAGACTGTGGAATCCTATAGGTAGTTACTATATAACCTTCAAGTTGCATATGCAGTTTTACCTGCCCAAAAAGTTGTAATAACTTCCTTCCTTTATCCACAGTTGCTAAGAGAAATATGATTGATCAATGTAAAGATTGTCTTTAAGTCAGTCTTTTCTGTGCAATTGAGGTAATAAAATGCAGTTTTAATGTGAAGGCTGATATTATAGGTAGTACTGTATGAAATGTAGAATAATAATTCTTAAGTTTTAGGACCTTTCAAGCTTCTTTAAAAAGAAGGGGGTGGGGAATCCATATTTTCTTCCCCCAAAATATTTTTCCTTTAAACTTTGGTTTATCAACTTCTAGGTGAAATGAAGATTTTTTTTTTTTTTTAAATAATCTAAAGTTTTATGGAAGTTCTCTAGTAAACTACTTTAAATCTGTTACGCTTTGATCAAGCAGTGCAATTGCATGCTAAGGATGTGGAGTGTCAGTGTAATCAGTGATTTACTTGTTCCTACTGTTCAAGGAAAACTTCAGTTTCGTATATGAGATCTTGAAGTTTGTTGGATGAAAGACTTCCTTGGTTGGCACGTGGTCAGACTTCTATTTAAAAGATAAAAACTCTTCCAACTATAAAATATAGTGTGTTGCATCTCAGACATACATGCACTGTTAGAACAATATTAAATTTGCAAAGTCTAGAATATTAGATGTTAGAATTTCAGTTTGTACCTTTCCATTTGTGCATTCTGTAGTTATTTAGCCTCAGATAATTCTTTTTTGTGGGATCCATACTATTCAAGTAGTTGTTCAGTAATTCTTTTTATCCTTGTATTCTGTCTTGTGTAGTTTCATGCATCCTTGCACAAATACAAAGTATCTGTCACCATAACTGCTTCTCTGAGCTCTCTGAATTCACTTTCATAATAAAACTGGGCAAGTTCATGTGGCGGTACTCTTATTTACAGCTGAGAGCCAAGGTGTAGAGGGAGACCAGAGTTATCAAGTGTCATTGAATTCTGTAGAAAGATAGTGGGTCTCAGATACATGAAAATACTGTAAATATGGAAATGGACACTATGGTAGACGAGGAAGAATCTGCCCTGCAAAAGAAGCTACTGGTTGAGCTCATTTGAAGAACCTGAAGCATAGCCCTGTCTGTGGGGAAAAATATTTTAACAGAATCTGTACACAACTGAATTCAGCAGTATTTTTTTTAAAGCCATGGAAGGTCATATTTTTGCTTACAGAACTAGTGTTTGATACATATTCTGTAAAGTCATGTTTTCTCCCCCTTAAGAAATAGTCTTGCTAATACACTTTAAAAATACATTTTGATTGTATTTTGTAATACTTTTGTAATTTAAAAGAGTTAGAGCTTGTCCTGTATTTGACTTTGTTAGTCTCTCTGCTCTTGTTTTTGGAACTCTTGTCCCCTGGACACGCAGGTTATGATATCATGGTCGGTTTAGGCTGATCCAAGACCGTGTTGTCACTGAAAGGAGCTGTTACTTCAGTATCCTGTTTGCATCCCTTGTGCCAGCCTAAATACTCCCATGGCTATACAGAGTAGGATCAGGAAACTGATGTAATTCAGAACTAAGTAAAAAATAAATAGAATGATTTCCTCAGTAGACTTAATGTGTGGCAGCAGAAGCAGCTAAGTCAGCACAATAGAGGGAATGGAAATAGAAGGAGGATTGCTCCTCTTAGTATCAGCCTGGGGACTTACAAATTGGTTTAAGACAATGGAAAGAATTCTGTTGTAACTGGGTGGGAGGGGAGGAAGGTGAGTACCAAATTGTTCTCTGCCATTTCATGTCCCAAGTTTAGAGCAAATCAATCTTTAATCATCGGTATAGTCATCATATCAAGTCTAGCTCTCCTGAGAGTTGTTTCAAAGGAAAGGAATGTCTAAGGTTTGAGAAAGTTGTATTACGTAGAGAGCATTTCTTAAGTGTTTGTCTTTGTGCATTAAACCTAAGTTAGTACAACCCTGAGGCAGACTGATCTGTTTACTTTATCTGTTTTTATTTAACCTGAGATTTACTGCTCTTCAGAGAAGTTGGTGTTGGGAAATTGTGTGTTAATTCTTAGGGCTCATAGTCATGCAATATATCAAGTGATAGTTTTGACGCTCTTCATTTCTGAGTTCAAGACTTAAGGAAGCAAGTTGATTAATGTAATTTATATAGCAAATCTACAGTGATCTTATTCTTGGTTTTGTGTTGAGGATCTTGATGAGTAAGTGTTCCTAAAGTCTAAATTGGTTCTCCATATTTCTAAAGATCAAGCTCTTCTGCATAGATAGCTTCAGTTAGGTTTTAGCCATGTGATGGTTACAATGGAGGAAGAAAAAAGAAAAAAGAAAATCCTAAAATCAGTCACGTGTATATAAGCAACTCCAGAAAGTGATGCTATAAGAAGTCTGCTAATACTGACAAAAACTCAACTACTAAGTGCATTCTTGTGTGGAAACCTTTCTGTTCAACCTTTTAGACCCTGTGAAGATTGTTATAAATACTATTGTATATCAAAGATTTTTTGAGGGCTTTTTTGTAGGGTGGATTTGGGGGCTCTGGTTTTTTTTTTTATTTTTATAACATTATTTCTATAGTATATTGCTTCTCAAGATCACTTAGCTCTTTAACCTGTCTGGTTGAAAAGTATGAGATCTAGGCAATACCGAGTGAATGTAGAATCATAGAATCCTAGGGTTGAAAAAGACCTCCAAGATAATCAAGTCCAACCATCAACCCAACACCACCATGCCTACTAAACCATGTCCTGAAGTGCAACGTCTACATGTTCTTTGAACACCTCCAGGAATGGTGACTCCACCACTTTCCTGGGCAGCCAGTTCCAATTCCTCATTGCTCTTTCAGTAAAGAAGTGTTTCCTAATATCCAACCTAAACCTTGCAACTTGAGGCCATTTCCTCTTGTCCTATCACAAGTTATTTGGGAGAAGAGACCAACACCTGCCTCCCTACAACCTCCGTTCAGGTAGTTGTAGAGAGCAATAAGGTCTCCCCTCAGCCTCTTTTTCTCCAGAATAAACAATCCCAGTTCCCTCAGCCGCTCCTCATAAGACTTGTTCTCCAGACCCCTCACCAGGTTCATTGCCCTTCTCTGGATGCTCGAGTCAAGGGACTTGCTTCTACTTGACTGAGTACTCCAGAAGTATTTCCAGAAGGAAATAGCTTGGCTGTGAGCATTTAGGAGGCAGATGCATCCCTCTGTGGATGATCATAGCTATATTATTTTCCTCTCCATTATCAGCAAACTGAGGATGAAGTTAAGGCCCAACAGTTGCAGCTGGCAACTAAGATTTGTCAAATAGTTGTAAAAGGGTGCTCGCCCTAATAGAAGGGGAGAAGACTACAGCTTACAGAAGACCTGAGTTTTGGAAAGAGTTGAGAACTGCGTTCAAGTCAGGGAGCATAAGCGCTTTGATAACCTTCCTTAGATGATAATTGTCAAGTATTTAGTTCTGGTTTTATTTTTATAAAAACAGTCTGTGTGCATGCAGTAACTTCCAGATGTTTGAAGTATGATGTTGCACATGTGTGCGTGTAACATACTACGTTTTTTTTTAAAAAAAAAAAAAAACAAAACCAAACCTACTTTTATAACTATTTTATGTGTGCTTTGGTATTTATGTGTAAGGACACTGTATACTTTCCAATTTCTTATCCTTGACTAGTGAAAATGGGGATAACAAGTTGGACTTGTGAAATTGTCTGATTATTTGCTGCCTTATATACTAGAGGAGTGCAAATTACATATAATTGTACTTTTCTCTAGAAGACTGGTAACTTTCTATCAGGTTAGAGTAAGTTTTCTAGTATTTTTTAGAATCTAAGTAACATAATTGCAGTTGAGTATAGTTGTTGGGTTTGTTCGACTCCCTCCCATTGGGAGCCTACTGTTTAAAGTAGTTGATTCTGCATCTTGATCTCTACCTTTTGTCTTGAAATATCTGTGCAGTCATTACAAAGTCTGGTTTGTTTTTTTTTTTCCTTCTCTATTGCCATGCATTGTTTGGTGTGTTACTTTCTTACCAAGCAGCAGTGGTTAGTTGAAAGTGCTTTCATGACAGACTTTAAACTGCAATACTCATAACTGTTTTTTCCCACTAGGATTTTAAATTTTCATTGATTAAATCATTAGTTAGCTAATACGAAGTAAAAGATTTTAATTTGGTTTACCATGGAGCACGGGGCCAGAGGGGCTAAAATCAGGACCGATGTGTGAAGTTTTGTGTGGTGATATCACTTAGTCTTGAGAAAGAAGCGATGTAAGAATGCTGTGCTCCTGGTTAAACTATGTCAGGCTCTAATCACTGAGAGTAATAAAAATGTACAACCACTCCCTTCAAAAAAATCTTCAAGGATAGATTAGGTGCCAATTATAGCTCTACCTTTTTTTTTTTAATTGTGCCTCCATATTAATAATGAAATTGTTGATTTTAAGCTCTGTAGAGCAGTGTGGTCTCTACTGTCCTTATTGTGTATTTTTTAATCCCTTTTCCAATAAAATTTTATATTGACTCTTGTCTTGATAGCTACCCAATGACTTCAGTCAATATAAAGTAATAATAAAGACAAATGAGTTTGTGGTTTCCTGAAATGATGACCAATCCAGTAATATCATTAACTGTTTAAATTGTATATTTGCATCTGCAAATTCCCTTATCTTTGCTGGGATTTTGGCTTGCAGAAGACAAAATACAAGCCCTTTCACTTTATAGCGAAGAGACTACTTTTTTCTCAACAAACTTACTATCTTTATTTTTCAACTACTTTAAAGTTTTCCACTAGACCTTTTGCACTAGTTGAGGTAGCTTGTATGTGTTACTTCATTTATTGTTATCTACTAGGTTGGCAGGCAAGTAGGAAGCTTGATTGCTTCTTTGCAGGTTAGGTGGGTAGTATGACGCTTTTTAAAAAAAAAAAACAAACTTTATTTTTCTCCATCTAGAACAGCACACTAAACCAATTCTCCTGTGATATTCTAACCTTCAGCTGTCTTCAGTAGTAAGTAAAATGTGAATCCATAGAACATAGTTGTTCCCTGTATAATGGATTTGTAAATTCTGTAGTTGAATTAATGTATCCGTTTCTTAATCTGTTCAATATACTAGTATTAAAAGCTAAATTGCTTAAAGATATGCTATGTACCTATTTGAATATGACTTTGGGTTTGGAAGATGGTGTATAACAATTTATGCTAACAATGCTGTAAGGACAAAAATGTGCATATATTAAAATGTTTAATATGATTGCTGTTTGTGCCTTCTTTTAGAGTTACTATATTAACTTTAATGCCTTTATTTTAAGGCAAAACCCCCAACACTTATGAACAGAAAATAATACTTGATCTCTAGGGCAGAAATATTTTTGTTTTTAATGACTGAAGTTACTAATACGAAGCAGTTTAAGCAGGTTTGTTTGTTTTTTCCCCTTCAGAGCCAGACTTCATTGCTTTGTTTGGGGAACAGAATGGAATAAAATCTGTTTTCCTTTTTTTGTGTGTTTTCAGGCTCGGATAGCGTTTTTACAAGGGGAAAGAAAGGGTCAAGAAAATTTGAAGAAAGATTTAGTGAGAAGAATAAAAATGTTAGAATATGCATTAAAACAAGAAAGGTAGGTATACAAATTACTCAGCTTTTATCTGACCTGGAAGACTTTACAGCCTAAAAGGAGTTCCATCACGTTATGTAAACTTTACTAGATGATTGTACAGTTACTTTATGTAAAGTGTCTTTATAGTTGGTCGTCCTTACACTATGTTCTCTGTTAAACTTTAGTGTCTGCTCCAAAAAAAAAAAGCATCATTTTCAGATTATTTGGACTCGTATCTTAAAGAAAGTTCAAATCGTACAGTTTCCCTTTTCTGAGTTAGAGTAACAGTATACTAAGTAAGAACATATGTTCAAAAATGTTTATACCTTATTGCTATGCCTTTAGTTGCTCTTCAGTCATATTAAACTTGAAAGGATGAAAAATTCTGTTGATGCTCTACAACCATTTTGTATGTGTTGCATGCTGAAAACTATATTGTGTGGCAGAACAGAATCCTTTAAAAGTTAGTATTATATTTTTAAGTATTGTTTTTTCATGTGGTAGATGCTAGAATTTCTAGTCTCAGTGGGTGCATTTTCTGTAGCATTAATTTAAGGTTTTCAAAGTTAAAATTCTGTTCCGTCCATGCAGACTAATGTCCTTCAAACCTATGTGCTCTTCTGTTGCCTGGTTATTTAATTTGATGAAAATTAGTAGTTACACTAGGAAAATAATCTTGTCATGTGCCTCTGCTTTCAGTAGTGGACTCAATTCTTGCATTGCTCTTAAAAAAGTAGCTGACTCCAACAGTCTAAATATCATGAGGATCAGGCAAAAAAAGTAGGTAGCTTTTATTTGTTTATTTTGTTTTAAGGGGAACATTCCTGCCAGAGAAAGTTAAAATTTTGTAGCAAAGTGTAGTGAGGCTTCACCTGGACACTTTTGTGGTAGTCATCCAAGAGTATGTCCAAGTATATTTTACATTATGAAGTGGTACTATGAGTAAGTGACTAATACAGAAATAATTTTGATTAGTTGGTTTTATATTAATAACTAGTATTTTGACAAGGATGGCTACATACCTCTGTGTGAAGTGTCCAGTATAAAGGTGCTTCTGAAAACAGCTTACGTTCATACAGAAAGCTGTATTGGCACATCATGTGTTTTCTGGTGAAGCAATAGACCAAAAGGATCTATTTCTTCATTCAGACCTGTCCTCGCAATGGAAAATAACTCAAAGTTTCCAACCAGTGTAAGACTAAAAGTTACGTTGTTATATCATACCTGTAATGTGCAAGTCACTCTGGGTTCAAGGCAGATGAAAAGTATGCAAAGTGTTTGGGTGTGTGTACTCTTCCTTTAAAGAACATTGAACATGTCAAAGGAATAATGTGTGTATGGCAGACCCAAGCATCTTGGGTATAAGTAACTTTCTGAAGTTGGAGGAAAACATGGTTGTTTTGACAATAATAAACTCTGTGTGCTGCACATAGAGGCTTTGTGCAGATGCACACTGTCAGGCTGTGAGGATTGCTTGTTTCTTGAGGTACATCAGAGGCAGGTAGTTACATTGTATAACAGAATGTAGAATTTGAAGATAAATGGCATTGGTGAAACCCCCTTCCTGCTTTCTGCTGAAATGCAACTACCTTTTATAGTTTGACTTCCCATGAAATTCCAAAATGCATCTGATGAGCAAAAAACTTGTAATTATATGTACAAGAGAAGCAGAATAGCAGAAACATACAGTTTGTGTTAGTTCTTGCGGCTAGTGAGTACAAGCCAACACTACATGCTTCTCGAGAGGAAAATCCTTGCTTAAGTCCCAGCCAGAATTGTCATGAAGATTGCTAAAAATGGGAACTGAAACTGTCGGGTTGATTGGTGAATGTGTGGAAGGCAACAAGGAAGCTTTCTTTTATTTTTTGCTACAAATGCCCGGTAGTTTTAAGAGGCTCTACTTGCTGAAGTGTTATGGATTTGATGAGGAAAGCAAGCAGGTACTGACTTGTCAGTCCATCATCCAAGAATGATAGTATGTTAGTTTCTTGATGGTTGCAGTGAATAAAGAGTTCAGGATAATAGATGTTAATTTTTTTTTGCCATTGTTCCTCTGCGTGAAGAATCACAACTAATGAAAAGAAACTACCCCCAAAGCAAAATAAATTCAGATCTGAAAACTGTTGACAGCAATTTTCAGTGTTGTATCTGATTCTCTCTGCCCCCTTTCTCCTCCTCTTGGTGCCAACTCCCTGACGCTGTCAAAAAGTTTCATGCAGTGAAGTGTCAGATTATAGGGAGTCAGAAACAAACTCATTCAGACAGTGATGACAATGATGTCTCAGAAAAAGGGTATGAAACAGGAGATTAGTGTGTAAGATTAAATAAAATGCAGTAGTAGTTACAAAATAGTTTGATATTTTTAGTATTTATCTCTTAAGTATGTGTGCAACAGGTGTGATAGTGTTTTAGAGAAGTAAAATGTTGTTTATTATTTTAATGTCCTTAAATATTTTGTAGTTCTATATGAATTTCTGTAATAAAATTAGGCCTTAAGTAGTTATATGAATGGGATTTTTTGTTTGCAGCCCATGGGTCATCCCTTATGGTGCTTTGCAGACCCAGCCAGACTTCTCTTGAGTACTCTGAGCCACTCTACTCCAAGGTTCATTAGCATAGTGCTGTGTTTAAATTAATAACAGTTGCTGAGATCATAAAACTGTGGCTATATTTTGACTTCATGGGGTTTGGACTGCAGCTGGCTTATATCCTTGCAACTGAGTGGTAGGATTCAACAGTTAAATAGTAGCAAGCAGTTACATCAGCTTAGGACATTGTTTTTCCTCCTCTTTTTTTTTTTTTTCATGTGTGGAAACCTAGCCTTAGAAGAATAGCAGGTCAATACTCAAAGGATTCAAAAGGTGCCTCTTGTAGAATTCGGTTACTGTGTGGTGTCGGGGAGTAACATCACAGACTTGTCAACAACAGTGTACCCTGTTAGTGATTTCTAAGATACGTAATAATTACCCTGGCTGGTGTGACAATAAGAGGAATACATGTGCAAATATATAGTCTATTGGAGTTTAATAAGATTAATTTCTTACAGTAAAATTGAAGTTGAGCATCAGCTGTGATGTGAAGGACACAACTGATCTCATTACATGCAGCAATATTTTAGCTTGTTTGTAGTAGCTATTCATTGGTATAATTTTAGATCAGATACCTCATTATCTTCTCTAATGAACAATTAAAGCAGAATTTTAATTAATGTTTTGAAATTGTAGCTCCAAAGTGGAACAACTGCTCCTAAATAGTATTTGCCACAGCTCTAAATTGAACAAATTTTGGTTGGCTTTTAAATTACAGTGTTTTATTGGCTTCACTTATAAATTGAGCAAAAACATTTCAGCTTTATTTAACGATTTCTTAATTATATTTAAGCCCTAAATGTACAGTACTTTACAGAGTATATAAATCATAGTATGTGCACTTTCTGGAAAGCTTCGTGGAATACTGTCCTATTACAATGTGGAACAAAGCTTTGTCTCTCAGTTTAAAGAGAGCACCTAGGGTAGACAGTCTTGGATGAAATATTAATGTAGTTACAAATAATTCAAAAAAATATTCTTCTATTTAATTGGCAGTCAAATTCAGGTCACACAAATACCTAGTCTTCAGGAGTCTTACAGTTTTTCAGTTACAATGTAATTGCTATGAAATGCGGGATTTTATCTTACTATAAAGGGTCAGTAGTGCCATCTACTGACAATTTGTTAATGAGACTGTTCTTAATTGCATTTCTAGCAGACACTTCTGTAATGTAGAAGAAAATCTTCTATACCATCAAATATGTCAGGCAGAATTTGAGATTAAGTTTTACTTTCAATTTGGAAAAACTTGCAGCAGTGACTCAGCCATTTGAGAATAAGATTTGTTAGAAATCCTTGGTTTTGTCCAACACATGTTCCATTATGTATCTTTTCTCAAGAAGTTTCATATTTGAGACTACTCTTTAAAATTGGGAGCAACTTGAGTAGAGAATAAGATTTGGAAGGCTTATGGAAATAATATCACCAAGACTGATTTTTTAAAAAGTGACAGAGGAGGAGAGGTTAGGGGATTAGAGGTCAGGAGATGGGAAGGAGTGAGATATGTTTGCATACGTGGACTGAACAGGAATTGGAAGCTAAGCCTCCAGTCAATGAGGAAGAGAAAATCAGTAAGAGAACACGTGATGAGGGAATGTGGGAGTGTAACATGATTCTTCAGAGGGAATGATCTTTGTCATAAGCAAAGACAGAGCAGGAGAGAAACTGAAGTGGAAGCTGAAGGTGGCAAATAGTCAGGAATCTCAAATGTGAGGTTCATTCATTGTAGTGCAATTGGCTACCTGTGACAGTGCTACAGCTGAAAAAGTAATCAGTTAAATAGTTGAACCTCCTGGTTTTTGAAAGGTTCACTCAGTAGGTAACACACGTGAAGAAACTCGCATTCTGAGCAAGCATACTAAACACTCATAGGTAAGTTATTTGATAATTCTGAATAATTGTAAGAAGGTTATTTCAAAACTGTATTCTTGAAAGACTAGAAATAACGGTATGATGCAATAATGATCACAACAGTTTTATTTGGATAAATTCTGTTAATATGGTTGTTTTAAATGGGAATAGCATGTTTGAATTGATAAAAGTAATGTATGCTAATTTGTTGAACATGTGCATACTTCTTTTCAGGGCGAAATATCATAAATTAAAATATGGCACAGAATTGAACCAAGGTGACTTGAAAATGCCAACTTTTGAATCAGGTAACTTTTTTACAATAGCTTGTTCTAGTATAATTTATTTATACACTGTTCTAGATTTGCTCTGGTCAATTTATTGTAGCTTTCATTCTTCAACTCACCCTCCCTTAGGTATGTTATAGAGAAGATATCTAGCAAAGGTTTGATATTGGGTAAATATTATTTAATCTGAAAATCAAAATTAATTGACCTTTCCTTTTTTTGAAAGAGCTCTGAATGTCGAAGAAAGCTTTAAATAAAGTTACTTAATTAGCTACTGTTTCTCATTATTTCTTATAATACCCCTTCTTGAAGGGTTTAATGGTTTTTTTTTTGCTGTTGTGCCATCCATCCAAAAGGAAGGTATCAGGGCAGAATAAACAGAATAAATACTGTTGCTTTTGAGTGCTTTTATAGGATGCTAGTTTTTAAAGAATGAGGAGAAAAAAATTGTACTGCACTGCATTGGCCTGGAAAAAAGTTGAGCTTCTGTTTTTATCTTAAATCAAGGAAAAAAGTCGTAAGAGAAAAATTAGGTTATCTTTTTTGGTACTCTGGAGTGCATCTGATTTTTGCAATGTAGATATAAAGTTGATCATGACAGTTTTGTTCTTCACAATATTGCAGATAAAGGAAAGCATTTATCATAATAACATTGGACTATTTAATAAGCAGAATTGCGTGTGGCTTCTTTTGAAATGTAGGTCTTTGTGAAGACGCACTGTTGGCCTGTATTCGTATAACGTGCCTTAAAATTGTGATCTGCGGATTTTTATTCTCCCCACACCGTGTTGATTTTGTTTGTTTTCTGCTTTAGAAGTGCCACATTTTGGGTACTTTTATATCCAGTTGAATCTAGAGATCATTTTCATATTTCTTGCTTGATGGGATTTTTTTTATGTGTTTAAAAGCAGTATAAGTTAGATGTTAAGTCTTAAACTGTTGGTTTGTACCATGTTTTATAGTCTCTGCCACAGTAAAAGTGCAGTGGATCTAGTTTTTAATTGTTGATAGTAAACAGATGGAATTTGTGTTAAACTTGATACCTGTGTTTTCTCTCAGAGCTGATATATGTCACTTCTCTTATTTTACTTCCTAAGTAGCTCTGCTTTTTGAAAGAGATACAGCCTGTTTTCTTAGCAGTAACACTTCGGCTGATCAGGGCAAGGGTTTATTTTGTATGCAAGTTAAATATTTTTCTAGTTCTTTTTCTGCATATTGGGAGTCAGAGTTTTTTAACTGATTCTGTTCTGTTAAATTATTTGCTTCGTGCTTCAGCAAAGAATTAGAAAAAAATGTTTTAAATTAAAAAAACACTGCATAAGACTGCATCTAATTTAAAGCGCTTTTTTTAAGGTTTGCTTTTAGTTTCATTTGTGTCTTGTAAAAATTAAGTTTACTTTAAAAACAAGAACAAAACCAAAAAAACTCCACAGAACAAAACCACTCACCAAACTATGACACTGTCTCTCTTTCAGAAGAAACCAAAGATACGGAGGTTCCTGCAGTACCTCAAAATAGCCAGTTGACCTGGAAGCAAGGCAGACAGTTACTAAGGCAGTAAGTAACATTGTTGAATATTGGTGTCTTCAAACTTTTCTGCAAAGTATGAGGAGCTGTATATATGCTTACTCTGTGAAACAGAATAATTGAGGTCACAAATAGTGGTTCATTTTTCAGGACTTTGTAATCTTGAGCTTTAGGCAGTATAGAGTATGTTTTCCATATGAGATGGATAGCAATGAAGCTTATTTTCTGTAAGTGATAGAATAGTGGCATTAATTTTTAACAGTCAATACTAATTTATTTCCTTTTCCGTCAAATATGCTTTCATCTTTCTTTCTTTTCTTAATGCGTCTAGGTATCTTCAGGAAGTAGGTTATACAGATACAATATTGGATGTACGCTCCCAGCGGGTAAGGTCTTTGCTTGGGCTCTCCAATTCAGAACCAAATGGTTCAGTAGAGACAAAGAACTTAGAACAAATCCTCAATGGGGGTGAATCTCCTTCATCAAAACAAAAGGGACAGGAAATCAAAAGGTAAGTGAAGTGATTAAAAAAAATGCATAAAGTTTAAGTATATTTTCCTTAGTCATTGATATGTACAGGTCAGTTCACACTGAACTTTCAATTCTAGAGTCTCTGAACACCTGTGAATGTAGCTGACTACTAATGATTATGAACTTAACTGATGATACATAGGAACATATATCTATATTACATACAGAAAAAATATTTTTTTACAGTGAGGTTAGTGGAACACTTGGAACAGGTTGCCCAGAGAGGTGGTACATGCCCCATCCCTGGAAACATTCAAGGCCAGGTTGGACGGGGCTCTGTGCAACCTGATCTGGTTGGAGATGTCCCCACTCCTTGCAGGGGCGTTGGATTAGATGACCTTTAAAGGTCCCTTCCAACCCAAACTATTGTATTATTCTATATTTGCACATTATACATATATAATCTATACAGGAAAATATAGATTATATTGAAGTTGAATTTGTATCATATAACCACTTTGGAGTTGTTACTTTAAGGAAAGATTCTGTTAAGTTGTGCTTTTATAATAAGGAATTAGGCAGCTGTAGAAACTTCTTCATGCAGTCATTTATTGTTGTTTTGCTAGTTTTACAGCTCTTAAACTGTTAGGTATCAATTGCATTTAATCTGATTAATATTCTAAAATCTCTTCAGTAAGTAAAACGGGTTTTCTGTTAATGTTTTTATTTATGTAGGAATTCTGGTGATGTTCTTGAAACATTTAACTTCTTAGAAAATGCAGATGATAGCGATGAAGAAGAAGAGAGTGACATGATAGAAGATATTGCAGAAGGAAAAGAAAAGCACCGGATAAATAAGAAACACAAAGTAAAAGACTTCTTTTCAAATTCTTTTTACATAGATCTGAAATCCCTTTCAAAAAGGAAAATGCTTTTTCCAGATTATTATATATGTGTCATGTTAAAATGTTTGTTGTTGTACCTTCATTATCTGAATGAGTTATAAGCATTATTGGTAAATTTGGTGATTTAGTTAATATATTACCTTGAAAACTTAAAAACAACCAACCAGCCTGTTTGCAGATGTGAATTAATTGCTGAAAGAGAGAACTAATTTGACCATCTCAGCTTCTCTGCATATTTTGAGTCGGTGACCCTTGAAAGTCCCTTCCAACCCTAACCATTCTATGATTCTGTGATTCTAAATTTAGCACAATATGATGTGCCTCCTTTCTGAATTTTGGAGAAGGCAGGGGACAATTCCTTAGAAGAAACTAAATTGTATAGTGGGAAAAAAAATTAGTTCCATGCCAAATACCTATTTAATTCTTCCTTCTATGCAGCTTTTTACTGAATATGTTAAGAGCCTAGCAGAGACTTGTCTCCAGTAACCTTCTGTTTAAGGTTCGATTAAGTTTTGTTCTGTTTTATTTTCCTCTTTAGTTTTCCATTCTATGAGCAAATTTCTAGGTAGGATAGGCTATATTACCTGTTCCTTTTTAGTTCTTTCTCTCCTGTACTGGAAGAGTCTCCCTGTCAATGAGGTTTCTTTACGCAAAGAGGTTGATTTCTGAACGTTTTACTGACAGTTTTACTAGTTCTTGCTCAACAGGGTATTCTGTAGCATGATCGCCCCTCTGGCTGCGTTGAATGTTCTTGAATAGCTAGCAACATTTGCTCAACTTGATGCCAGTCTTAATCTCCTAACTTGACTTGTCAGGAAGGATTTTCCACCATACCTTTGGTATTAACTTGTACTTTGGGTAAATAGATTAATCAAGCAATCGGTTGAATCTTTTTTTTGTTCTAAAGCTGTAAATAGTCTGATAAAAAGATTATCTAATAGGTAAATCTCCAATCACATATGAAGACATTACACTCCTTTTTTGACACTTGACAAAGCTTGTTTTTTGTAGAAAGTAGGAGGATCATTTATAGTTATCTTTGTAAAAATTTTCTATTTCTGAAAACATGATAATATTGTGCAAGTCAGAGAAACATAACATAACCCTATGTGGAAATTTTCTTCACCTGCAGAATGAAAGAAAATTTTTCACTGATGCCTTGGTAGGGGGGTGATTTTTTTTAAGGTTAAGGCATGATAGAACTAGTAAAAAGGCACTTTTCTGAAAACACTGTATTTTCCAGGCTTATGGTTAACAGTGAAATAGAACTAGAAAGCAAAAAGGAAACTTTGTTGCTAAACTAGTGTCAGTATTCTTTTCATTTTCTAATGGTTACTAGACTGCACTGCACTTTTTTTTTTTTTTATAAGCAGCTCTAGATCTGACTGTATCTTAGTTTCTTTTTCTGCATATCATGTTGAAAAATGTTTTCCTCTGCAACCAAGTACACAGTGAGAGTAGTCAATGTCACTTCTAATCTAAATATTTGAGTAGAAAAAAAAAAAACTGTTCATGATTCAAATGCAGAAAAATGTCTATCTTGCAGATTGGTAATGAAGGTTTAGCTGCTGACCTTACAGATGACCCTGATACTGAGGAAGCTTTGAAAGAATTTGATTTTTTAGTGACAGCTGAAGATGGTGAGGGAGCTGGAGAAGCTCGAAGTTCAGGAGATGGAACAGAATGGGGTAAGATGCTGACAAAAGCATTTAGAAGTAAAGGAATACTTGCTCACAATAGTACACAAGAGTTGCAATACCTGCTAAGAGGGTGTGAGTGTGTGGAATGATTCTGATGATCAAATGCTGATGCTTAGATAATAGTGTATTGGATGCTGAAACTTTCATATATGTATATATGCTGTTGTAGTTGACAAAGATGTAATTGTAGTTACATTTGTTTCAGGTTTTAATTCCAAAAATAAGAAGGTATTTTCTTTCTTTAATAAGAAAGGATAGGATTCTGAATGTTTTTATACCCGAATTAAATTTGCTTTCAAATCTAGATTTTCTAATCAGGATCTTTAAACTTTTTGTGCTCCAGTTAAATTAATTTCTTCGGTGTACTCATAAAAATGGGAAATATTTCATTTTTCTGGCTGAGATTTTTAGATGTTATTGCTGATATGACTTGCATTAGTAGAATTTTAAAAAATACTTTTTTAATGGCCCAACCTTTTATTTATTTATTTTAATTTTAGAGTAGGTAATAAAATTAAGTAGGTTACTGATTTGATGTGAAACAAAATATGCTAAGTCAGAAACTCTTGGAGCTTACATGTTTCAAAAGAAGGAATTTGAAGAGGGAGAGAATTTGGGTAGGAAAAAGAATAATGAACCAAATAATTCTGCCTTGAAACGGGAAATTGACCATCTTAGTTTCTGAACTGTGACACAAGCAATTTTGTGGTTGCATACTATAAGTCTTTCATTGTAAGGCCAAAATGTGCCACTAGATCATTTTGTTTGACCATTCTATGTTATTGAGACAATGAAGTTGTACTTAGAGAAACACCTTCGTGAGCAGAGAGAATGTAAAGATCTACAGAAGTCAAAATACTGACACATCTTCCAGAAAAATCATCCAGTCTTGATTTTGAAGGTATCAAGGATTAGAAAGTATTCCTTCCTGGAAACTAGTATCAAAGGGTTAGTCACTTTTATTCTTAAAACTCTGTGTTATTTCTAGTTGGAAGATGAACCTGGACAAACTGTTACCTTTAGTTTTGGTAACGCCTATCTATTTTTAGAAGCATTTTAGCTGCCTAGTGTTGTTCCTCTTTGAAGTCAGTGTTATTTGTTTAGTTTTTTGGTCATCTTTTTATTTAGCCAAATGGGCAAATCTCTTGGTATAAGATGTCTCATAGACCCTGAAGCCAAGGTTTTGACTTGCAGTTTGCAACATCCCTTCAAATGTGTAATGATGCAGAAAGTTTTGATTCTAGCATCAGTCTTACCACTATTGTACATTGAAGGAACGACATCTTGATACTATAATTCACGCAGGCAAAGATTTATCCTTTTTTTTTTCACAGTAGACTGCTGAAACTTACTGAACTAGCTTGTGAAATTTCAAGTCATTGCTTTCCAAGATTGTTCTCCAGTGTGTTATATCTCTGTCGTCTTCTCAGGTAGTTACCGAGAATGAGGTGATTCTGATTTATTTACAATGCTGACTTGGCAAGTTAATTTTTTTCAAACTTGTTTTTGAGCAATTCAGTTGCTGTTTCAAATTTAAAAATTAAATACAATAAAATTTATAAATCTATTTTAAAAATCAGACTGAGCCACCACACTTCTCAGAACAGTTTGAATGTCTTTTATTATGGTTTAAGTGAACCCATAGCAAAAGTGGGGCAGAGCATTTTGGGAGGTTTTACATACTTGTGACTGCTTTCTTGTGACAACTGGTTTAACTGCAGTAATTCAATTGTTACCAAAACACTTGTGTCTGAGGCAAGGAAGTGGGGAGGAGGAAATTAACATAAACCTACTTTCATCTTAAGTAGTATGTGTTTGCCACATGAAGACAGCATCCATAAGTTTGTTGTATATTTTCTACAAACTTTGTATTTAAATGAGTCAGAAGAAGTACTTCCAACTCTAGTAGCAATGCTTTTTTTCATAGTATGTCACCGATTTTGGTACAGTTATTCTTTCCTTAAATGGATGTTTAAGGATACAATCTATCAGGTCTTGGGGTTAAGTGTCCCTTTTTTAAAGATCACTGTGTAAATTTGAAATATTTAAAGTCAATGCTTCTTATTACCCATCAAAAATAACTTTTCAAATATTGTCCCATTTAAATACCTTCTAAAATAAAATAATACACTGCCTAAACCAATTTGTTTTAGCCTGTAACATTATTTTGAACTTTGTGAAACTTATTACTCAAAATCTCCAGGTCCATCCATTTATGTATTTATTTTTTATTGGGAACTTTATTTAAATGAATACTTGCCATTACTTTCTAAACAATTACATCAACTATCAATGTTAGTATTTCAGTTCTAATTCGTATTTTTATTATCTTCATAATGTAAGTAGTTACTTCTGTTTATTCTCAGCTTTTTTCCTTCCTGTTTTAGTTTTTCTGTCATTGGCACCTTTCTATCACTTCTTACTCTTGCAAAGATCTAGACTCCGAAAAATGTAAATGTTTATATGTGTATTTTTTTATAATGCTTTTATTTACAATCTGGAAAACAAACTTCTAATGTTTAGACTCTAAACCTATTCCCTTGTCTTGCTTTATTATTCCTTTTAATACTTAATTGTCAAAGTATTATCTGTAGATCTAACTTCAGATATGCTAAAATATTTCATCACCAAATTTGACAGTTACATTTTTGCTATTGGAGACTTCTGCAAACCAGCCACAGACTGTGATAGTTTGGGTTGCCTTTTTTTCTTCCTATAATACAACTTTTTATGAACATATTCTTTTTTAAGTGCTTCATTTAATATACTTTGAGTCTTAAATTATTTTCAGACATTGTGATTTGAAGTGTCTTGTCATGCAGTGTGTTTTACTTAGGAACAGCTTATCTTCAAATTACTGAAAGATGAGCAAATTCAAACAATCTTAAATAAAGAATGAGTGCTGTACATTTAGAAGTGAATGTACATTTTTAGCTTAAAAATTTATAAATGCCTTGTGGTGGTAGAGTATCATAAAGAAAAAGGTGCACATAGAACTTGTGTTTCCTTAAGCACACACTAATAAGTATATATGATTATATATTATGTTACATGTTATGGATATTACAAATCATGTATTCTTTTTATTCTGCTTATGATTTTAATGACTACTTACGTGTTCATCACTGAGTTTCTCCTCTCCATGAAACTTCCAGAGAAGTTCTGTTTACAGATGGACAATGAGTCAGAGAATGACTTACTATGCCCAGAATTCTGAGTGGCAGAGTGTAACTGGAATTCAGAGTCTCTCGAGTCATCTTTTAAATAAAAAACTAAATAATAATAATAAAAAAAAAAATCCTTTCTTCACTAAATGATATTGGCTAGTGGACATCCTGGATGCTCTGCACTGTCCTGATGTCAGTTTAATGTGGATTATAATCACTGCAGACAATTTGAGGAAGTTTACTACTAGGGGGGAATTTCAGAGCTCTTCTAGTTACATGACTCTGTTCTGAAATAGCTAAGCATATCTAGGCATACCTGAGAGAAACACTGCTGGGTTTTCCTAAAAATCTTCGTTGAAATTAATTTGCAGCCTCTCTGGTTAATCAGAGTTAGTGTTTTATCTAGTTTTCTATTTATGGCCTATATTTCAACAGCTGATAGCTTTGGTTTTGAGTCTTTATGTTTGCAGGCTTACATTTTTCCTGCTTTCTGTTGACTGAATGAGCCCAGTTCGTTCTAATTCTTTGTCTTGATATCTAAAGTTTGTTTTGCAACCTAAGGACATTTTCTAAACTTCTAGTATAGAACACAGACCAGACATGTTACTTCAATTTTGTCATCAGCATGACTGAATTATGTGGACTGCTCCTGGTTTAGTACACCACACCTTGTAAAATGTTCCAGAATTACAGTTTTGTTGTGGTTTGGTTTTTTGGTGATATGTTTCTTGTTTTGGGGTTTTTGTTTGTTTACAACAGTATAACATTGCTGTTACATATGTTCAGCTTCTGGTTCAGTTTAATTCCTGAATCCTTCTCTGAAACACTGCAACCTAGATGATTATTTTCCTTTTATTAATCATGCTTTCGGTATTTCTCTTTTAAATTTAAATTTGTTCTTAACTGAACTTCCTTTCATTGGATTTTAGGAGATGTTTTTGTTGTTGTTCCTAATTTGTTCCCTCTTTTGGTTGGGCGTATCCTCTGACTTATCTTTCTGTGCCTCTAGTATTTCCTGACTGATCACCCTTCTTCTGTCGGTGTTTTGGCCCCGCGGTCATAAAGATTGAGGTCTTTATGTTTGCAATTTGGTAGCTGTAGCTGCAGTTTGGTGTAGGATATCATTGTTCCGTTCCCCTGTCCGCAGTTCTTTGTGGATGGCTCAAGGGACTTTGCTGTAATGCTGCCCATTTCATGCCTTCACCACCCTGGCCATTCTATATTCCACCTCTTTGATCAAGATTGTTTCTCTTTTTTATTGATCATCAGTGTTTGAATGATGGATCTTCTGGTTGAATCATCAATGTCCTAGGATATCTTCTCATTCATTGTCATGTTTTGTTGTGAAACGTGTACTTGGAAAAAACTCTTACTAGCTTGCATCTTAAATGCATGTTTCATTGTCTCTTCTATGTATGGCTCCTCTTCTGCACTTTTATGACTGTAATGGTTATAATGTCAAAATTACTGTTTTATGAAAACACTGATATTGTAGGTATGGTTGGAAGTTGGGAACTGGGGAACTTAGTTTTATTATTTTATGTCTAAAGAATTTGTGAGCAAAAGCTTAACTTGCACACAAACTTTGATTGCTGCCTAGTTGTCTTCCAGCAAAAGTGCTTCTGCAAATGTCACGTGTACTTTGTTTTATTATTTTATTTATTAATATTATGTTTCCAGAAATGTTTGAGATGGATAGTTTAGAAAAGTGGAGACTTGACTTTTCTTGGAGAATAATTAGTTCTGCAATATTTGTCAAACAGAAAAAGATAATGTCTTCTGAAACTACTGTGGAATGTTGTATTTCTGCTAATTATAATTTAATTGCTGGAATGCAGTGGGATGTGACTTTACTGACCTATGCAAATTACTTTTCTTCATCTTTATGTAAAAAGCTGTATTTTTAGACTTGTTTCTCTGGTTATTTGTAAGATCAAGGTTTCTTTCTTGTGCATGTAGAATGAGTGCAAGAGGATGCATGGTGTTCTTTATGAATAAACTGGCACTGACTTACTCAGCTTGCATTTTCATGAGAAATATAGCATGAATACTTTTATTTGCTTATTCAACACTGGCTGAATAATTTCTTAACACTGTCTTTATAAAGATGCAGTAATCATTTCTGAACACCAATGGGTTTTTGTGTATCTTGAAGTATCTAACAATAAACGGTTACTTATGAAGCTTAATTTGTTTGCTCCTTAGTAACAAATTAACATACAATTTTCAAATATGTAACTGATATTATACAGTGCCTTGGAAAAGTCTATGAAATGAGACTTAGTATTTTGTAAACTTAAAATTGAGACTGCACCTTTAAAGATTTATTAAGAACTTTTATTAATGCTCTTATACAGCTATGATAGTAAATCACCAACAGCTTGCACTGCCAATTGCTGATTTTTTTTCTTTTAATAATGTGCTGCATGTAGACAAAGATGACCTGTCCCCAACTGCTGAGGTTTGGGATGTAGACCAGGGACTAATAAGTAAACTGAAGGAACAGTACAAGAAGGAACGAAAGGGGAAGAA